>JAIUZE010070604.1:0-39449 GCA_022085475.1 Heliosperma pusillum | reverse complement strand
TGTTTTCAAAAGTGAAAGAGGTTTATTTTTATATTTATCAATTATTTTAATAGAGAATATATTTATGAGATTCTATTGGTTAGTAATACAACTTATGGTTTGTCATGCTACCTAGGGTTTCTAATATATTCTATCTCAATTTGTTGTTAACCTAATTAGCCCACCTAGGGTTGGAGCCATCTAGGGTTTCGTGGAAACCTAGTATTGTGCCTCCTAGGGTTGCGTGCCTCCTAGGGTTTCGTGAGCTAGGATTCGGCCTCCATAGGTTTGTTTCCTTAGTTTACCTAATCTAGGATTCTACTATATCTTTACAAAAATATTTTGAGATATCAAGATAAATATATTTCTATAAGATAAACCAAATAATATTTTGAGATAAAGATATTTCTATAAGATTAGCAAATATTATTTTATGATAAGATAAGTATCTTTATTAAATATTATACTAGGGTTTTAGATCTACCATGATTCTACTACTATAAATACTCCTTCACATACAAATTGCAAAACACACGACTATACACGAAATACACACACATCACACGGCTATTTATTTTACTTGTGTTGATTTTCCAAAATCGTTTTAAAGCAAACCTTTGAGCCAATATTTATTATTTTTAGAGTTTGTTTTTAAAAGAGTCGTGCATCAATTATTATCAATCGCTTGAGTGAAATACGTTATTGGATAATAGTACATCATTATAAGCTTACAATTCTTTAACGGAAATCTGTGTGAGTTATATTGTACTTTCTTATTAGCGTAAGATAGTATAGAGTATTTAGCGATACTCACCTTGAGTTATAATCATAGTGTTGATTATACGAGTGGGTTGGTAATTTTTGTAATCCGTAGAAAGGTACTAAAAAATATTAATCGAGAATAGTGGACGTAGGTTTCAACGTGTGAAACTGAACCACTTCAAAAATCGTGTGCCTCTCTCTTATCTCTTTACTTTTCGTTATTCGCGCTTACTTTGATTAATTAATTAGTTGATTTTAATTCATAAGATCAAATAATTAATTACATATCATATAAATCGAAAAAGTGGGGCTAGTTTTTAATACTCAATTCACCCCCCCCCCCCTCTTTCGTATTCGATCAATAGACTCTACAAGCTCGTTACTCACTTAATAAAGTGCATAAATCATATAGAAATCGAGCTAAAACGGAGGATAAATTAGTACAAAATATCGCTTATCAAACTCCCCCAAGCTAAACCCTTGCTTGTCCTCAAGCAAACATAACAATCATAACCAAGACAAGGGTAGCAAACAGTGATCAATCTATCATACAAATCCCAAAAATAAGCTCTTAACAAGTAGATGTATCATAAACCCGAAGCAACAAGGGCAAAGGAAAGTGCGAATCATGGTTGAGATTTACATAACGGCGCAGCATAGAAAATATTCTTTGGACTTCGGCTTTTGCATGATCTTATTGACTATGGA
The DNA here is from genome assembly GCA_022085475.1 of Heliosperma pusillum. Classification (NCBI taxonomy): domain Eukaryota; kingdom Viridiplantae; phylum Streptophyta; class Magnoliopsida; order Caryophyllales; family Caryophyllaceae; genus Heliosperma; species Heliosperma pusillum. Next base: position 38,000 of record JAIUZE010070604.1, on the reverse strand, counting down.
CTCTTTCGATACACTCTTCACTCAAATTTTTGTGAAATAGGAAATATTGGTTCAAATTTGAAGTGACACTCTCCTATCTACGACTTATAAGAATGTGCTCGCAGTCTAGTATGGTAAACAATCCAAATTCACTAAGTAAGACTAATCATGATCAAAATGTAATGTAAGAAGCATTAGAGAATTAAAGAAGAGGCTTGGGAAATTTGGGTAAGAAAGTGGACAAACGATTTTGGTCATGTGGAGCTTAAGTCAAGCTAGTAATAACCAAATGTGTAGTGGATACTCAATCCAATTTATACCAATTCCCATAAACAATAGTCAAAGCCAAAAGCAGCATATTGGCTTATTAAACATGACAAATCAAGTTACGACTTCCTGAAATTTTTCTTTTCCTTTTCATTCATGGAAGCGTTTTTCTCTTCTTTTTCTTTTCTTTTTTCTTTTTTTTCCTCTTTTGAGCTTTTTCTCTCTCATTTTTCAATTTTTCAAAGCTCTTTTTTTTTCTCTTTTTTTTCTTTTCAAACTTCCTTTCACTGAAAAACACGGGAATCAGCAATCCCGAGACAGCAAGTTCACACCAAATGGTGACATTATCATAATATAGTTAAAGCACATAACACCCCTACACATATAGTCAGTTACTAGCTCAATACGGGTAGGCAATAATGTAATGTAGCTAGAAAGAAGGGTGTTTTTGCGAAATGTGAACAAGAGTAAATGGCTTCAAAATGTAGATCATGACAGTAATACTTATAGAAAATGGAATAAAAACCATACTTATGCGTTTTGATGTGACACAAACTATAAGGAGAAACTACTCACTCCTAAACTGGGATCGGGTACAGATGTACCGACCACTGGAGGCTCTACCTTACAATATGAGTATCTTGCCAAAGTCAAGATCAAGCTTAATTAAGTCCAAATGCAACTTTCTACCTACTGTGTACAAGACATCCCCATGAATGCACAATTTCTCATAACATAATGAAACATCAGCTTATAAAAACTATAAATTGAGAAATGCAAGATGGAAATGATCTTTTCTTTTTGTGTTTTCGATTTTTTTCCAATAAAAACTAAAAATAAACTAAGAAAATTAGAAGAAAATAAACTAATGAGAAAAGTAAAAAAATCTAAGTGCAATCCTAAATGCAGTAAGTCTTAAATGCAAATCCTCCCCCAAGCTAAAACTTCACATTGTCCTCAATGTGCATGCAATTATAATAGATTCAAACCGAAAAACGGTTGGTAGCACATTAGAACAGAGAAACAAGATGAAATTCTAATGGGAAAAGGGGCTAAAAAGAAAACTAAAAATGCTAAAAATAGAAAAAAAGAAATAAAAGCTTACAAAATGTCGAGCCTCCCCCAAGCTAGTATAAACAAGGGGAGCTTATCATCTCATCTCAAAGGCCACCAGCTACGGCCTCTCCTCTCTGAAAGAGGCGGCTCGGATGCGGATCTAGAAGCATCTGTATAGTAGGTATCATCTGCAGAATAATAGCTACTACTAGAAGCTATGATCCCGATTGGGTTGCTGGCTCCTAAGGACTGGTACTCATCTACTTGGTGATCACTAAAATCACCTCTATACCCTCCAAAAATCTCGACGCCATAGTCAGTACCACAGTAATTAGATCCGGTCTGCTGCACACCTGCATCATAAGCAGTACCATACCCCCCTTCGGTTCAAGTATAGAAAGACGGGTGTGGGCCCTCAGGTCTAATCACACCTTGCCTAGCAAAGTGATCATAAATGGGGTGCAAAGCAAGCTACTGGTCGGACTGGATTCTATTAATGGACAAGGTCAAGGCTTCAAACATGGCAGTTACGTCGCCCGTATCATGGGTCGACTGAGAGGATGATCCTACCTCAGGGCGGTGGGATCTAATCTGAACAGGGGGGTCATTGGGGGTAATTTCCCAATAGGTAGAAAATAAGTGGGATGGGGTAAGATAGCCTCACCCTCCTGAAGTTGAGGACGCTGCCTAAGTAATGGAATTTGGTTTACCTCAACAGTCAACTTGAACGAATCACGGCCAGCTATCCTCCAGATCATATGGGGGTGAGAGACACGAAACCAATTAAGCTGAACAAAATAATCATAATCCAACCCATTTTCCATCTCGGTGGGAGGTGTAGTCAATGCCTGAAGGTCAGCGGTGGCTTGGCTAAAACCACAAACTCGCATAGCAAGGTGAGTGATAAGACCTCCATAAACAATGCTAGTGTTCTTAGGATTAGTAGCTGGAGTGTAAACTACTAAGGTTCACAAGTTTTAAGGAAACTTGGTTAGCTTGACTCAAACTGAGAACAATGTCAAGTAACAAATGGATGTTGTTTTAGAGAGGGTGAGTTGTTTAACTGAAAGACTCAAGGGATATGACTTAGAGACAATCCTCTACAGCAAGGCACAAGATAAAGGACTCAAAGACTGGTTTTAGAGACAGTTTTCAAGTGTTACAGCAAAGCACAAACACCCTAGACTAGACTCAACAGCAAGCAAGTTAACCACAGCAAAGCACAGATATAACTTGACTCACAATACAAGGCACTGATCAAACACCTTGGGGATGTATCAGGCTTGTTTCAAACTACAGCTCTTAGCACAAGTTTGATAAAATTGAGGGATTTCTCAAAGTTTAATTCATTCATTCATAAAAGTCTAACTGAAACAACATACAAAGACCTCCTTATATAGAGAGGCTGATATCTTGTGAACCATTGGATGTATAAGTCATCCAAGGGCCAGCTTAGGATCTAAACTACTCCTACTGACACTAATTAAGAACCTCAAAAGAGGACGAGTTTAACAACTAGCTAGTACAGACACAAGAGACACAAACAGACTGATGCAAAAAGTAATAAAGCAGTTTTTGTATTTTTCCTGAAATAGAACTCTGTTGTTCTTGTTGTCTTATGCTTTGCTCTGGGTGTTTTGTTGCTCCTTGGAACTCTTCACTCTTATGAGGACGTAGATAAACCTGCCTTAGATGAAGACAAGTTGACTTAGGCAAAAGAAAACATCATCTGAACATGTACTGCCGCTGTTATGCTGCTTACTGGACTCTAGCTTTGGGGTGTCTGTTTCATGGGTTTTTGCTAGACTTCAAAATGGTTTGTCCTGGTCAAACATATAGCTTAGAGGGTTGTCTTGATGGTAGGCCATAGTGGGGGTGGTTGGGATGCCCTGGTGTATCTCCTAGATGCAGGGTTTGTTAACTGGTCTGTCTGGGCCTGAATGGCTTTGTTTCTGTTTTGTGTGGGTAATGTGGGTTGTGTTGGGGCTTGGCATGGGTTGTTGAACCTTCGACTGTCTTCCTCATTGGTGTGGCTTACCCTGGCTTGATCTTGGCTTGGCATATCTTGTTGTTTAGACCTTGTAACTCTAGCTTCCATCTGAGGGGTCTTTGGGATCAGGCTTGCTTTGTTTGTGGCTTGATCATCAATGCCTCTTGGGTGAGCTCCTGCTGCAGCCTCCCCAGGTTGAAAAGGGCTTGACCTCAAGCCTGTGTCTTCTTCTCCCTCAGAGTCTTCAAATAAAGGACTAAGATCTCCAACATTGAATGTTCCATGGACTGCATACTCTCCTGGTAGATCAATTTTGTAGGCATTAGGACCTATCTTCTCTATGACTTGAAAAGGACCATCTGCTCTGGGCTCTAGCTTGTTCTTTCTCTTGGAAGGGAACCTTTCTTTCCTTAGGTTGATCCATACTAGATCTCCTGGTGCAAAGTCTTTCTTGGTCTTAGGAACCTTGGCATTCTTCTTGTACAGATCATTAGCTTTCTCAATTTGTTTCCTGACTGATTCATGGAGTTTTAACATTTGTTCCACCCTCTTCTTGGCATCATAGTGGACTTCTGACCTGCACACATTAGACAAACTCAAAGGCATTAAGGGGTTAGTACCATAGACCACTTCAAAGGGGGAGTGGCCTGTGGCTGCTGATGGAGCTCTATTGAAAGAGAACTCTGCTTGAGCCAACTTCAAGTCCCAATCCTTGAGAGATTTGCTGACTATACACCTCAAGATCCTTCCCAAGGTCTTGTTAGTCACCTCAGTTTGGCCATCAGTTTGAGGGTGATGGGAGGTACTAAACAACAACCTAGTATTAAGCAGTTTCCACAATGTTCTCCAGAAATGGCTCATAAACTTTGTATCTCTGTCAGACACAATAGTCCTTGGAACTCCATGTAACCTCACCACCTCATCAAGGTATAGCTCTGCTACACTCACAGCATCCTCAGTCTTCTTGCAAGCAATGAAATGTGCCATCTTACTGAACTTATCCACAACCACCATGATAGAATCCTTCCCTCTTGCTGTCCTAGGTAATGCCATTATAAAATCCATACTTACATCCTCCCAAGGCCTACATGGGACTGGTAGGGGAGTGTAAGGTCCTGCTTGGAAAGAACTCTTGGCCTTTTGACAAACTCCACACCTTCTGAGCACTATTTGGACTTCTCCCATCATCTTAGGCCAGTAGAATTGATCCTGTAGTATGTCCACAGTTTTCTGAACCCCAAAGTGTCCTCCAAGGCCACTTCCATGTACCTCCTTGATCAATAGACTCCTATAAGATCCTCTGGGAACACACAGCTTGTTTCCTTTGAACAAGAATCCATTTTGCAGAGTGTAGGGTGAATCAATGGTCCTTGTTCCCTCCTTCTGTGCTAGCCAATCTTCTGCAAAGTCTGGATCTTCCTGATACATATCCTTCATGAACTCAAAGCCAAGAACCCTTTGCTCCATGGTTGATAACAGAGTGTACCTCCTAGACAAAGCATCAGCCACCACATTTTGTTTGCCCTCTTTGTATTTGCTAGAAAAGGTGAATGACTGGAGGAACTCCACCCACTTAGCATGCCTATGACTGAGCTTATGTTGACCTCCTATGTACTTCACTGCCTCATGATCAGAGTGTAGGACAAAAGGCTTGGGCTTCAGGTAATGACTCCAATGCCTTAGAGCTCTGACAAGAGCATAGAACTCTTTATCATATGTAGAATAATTCAGCTTGGCACCACTTAGCTTTTCACTAAAGTAGGCTACAGGTTTCTTCTCTTGGATGAGGACAGCTCCAATCCCTACTCCACTTGCATCACACTCAACCTCAAATAGGCAATCAAAGTTTGGCAACCTGAGGATAGGTGCACTGCACAAGAGCTCCTTCATGTGTTTGAAAGCCTGCAAGGCACTCTCATTCCAAGTAAACTCTCCTCTCTTCATACATTCAGTAAGGGGTGCTGCAATAGTGCTAAAATCTTTAATGAACCTCCTATAGAAAGATGTCAGCCCATGAAACCCTCTCACTTCTGTAATGTTTTTAGGGATAGGCCAAGACTGCACTGCCATGATCTTATCTTGATCAACTTAAATGCCTCTACCAGATACCACATATCCTAGAAATTTGACTTCTTCAGTCATGAAGGTGCATTTCTCAAGCTTTCCAAAGAGTTTACTCTCCTTAAGTATTTCAAACACAGCCTCAAGATGCCTCAAATGATCATCCTTGCTCTTGCTGTAGATGAGGATATCATCAAAGTATACCACCACAAATCTCCCTAGGCAAGGCCTAAGCACTTCTGTCATCAATCTCATGAAGGTACTTGGGGCATTTGACAGGCCAAAGGGCATGACAAGCCACTCATAAAGGCCATGCTTTGTTTTGAAGGTTGTCTTCCACTCATCTCCTTCTCTGATCCTCAATTGATGGTAACCTTGCCTCAAATCAATCTTAGAAAAGAACCTTGAGCCACTCAGCTCATCCAACATGTCATCAAGCCTAGGTATAGGGAACCTATACTTGACTGTGATGTTGTTGATAGCCCTGCTATCTATGCACATCCTCCAAGTCCCATCCTTCTTAGGAACCAACAATGCAGGCACAACACAAGGGCTTAATGACTCCCTTACAAACCCTTTACTCATCAACTCTCCAACTTGCTTCTGCAGCTCTTGTGTAGCCTTAGGATCACACCTATAGGCTGGTCTATTAGGTAGTACAGACCCTGGCACAAGGGCTATATGGTGTTCAATCCCTCTTAAAGGGGGTAAGCCATCAGGAAGTTCCTCTGGAAACACTTCCTTGAACTGATCAATGAGGGGTTTAACTTTTGCAGGGATGATCTTAGACTCCTCTTTCTGAACTTCTTTTGATAGAAGCATTAATATAGGTTGCTCCTCACTACACTCCTTGACCATTGCTGACTCAGACAGAAACAAGACTCCACTAAAATCTTCAGCCATACTAGGACTCCCATAGCTCTTCTGATGTGGTGGCAAGGGGGCTAATGTCACCTTCCTGCTCCCATGCTTGAAGAAATAGGTGTTGCTTCTTCCTTGGTGTATGGAGCTTTTATCAAACTCCCATGGCCTTCCTAATAGCAAGTGACAGGCATCCATTGGAACTACATCACACAATACTTCATCCTTATACACACTTCCAATGGAGAAAGGGACCATACATTGCTTATCCACCTTAACCTCTGCTCCCTTACTCAGCCATCTCAACTTATAGGGGTGAGGGTGATCTTGAGTGCTCAACTTCAGCTTATCAACCATAGTAACAGAAGCCACATTGGTACAACTACCTCCATCTATAATAAGGTTACAAACCCTCCCTTGTATGGTACATCTGCTCCTGAAAATGAGGGACCTTTGATCCTCCTCCAAAGGTATCTGTTGTGAATGCATTACTCTCCATAGGACTAAGATGTGGCCTGTGTCAGGGAGTGCCACTATTGCCTCCTGACTAGACTCTTCTTCCTCACTCACCACTTCTTCAACCTCAGGCTCATCCCCCTCATACTCAACTAGACCCTCTTTCTCCCAAGCCTCAACTTCCATTATGGTTAAGGTCTTCTTAGAAGGGCAATCCTTCCTGAAATGTCCATAGCCTTGACATTGGAAACACCTAATTTTGTTCTCAGTCAATGAAGTGCTTGGCTTTTGACCCATGATGCCCTTTCCCTTGTCTAAGGTAGGTGGGGGTGCTGTCTTAGGGGTATCCATGGTTCTAAACCCACTATAAGGTCTGGTTTGAAAAGGCCTAACAGGTTTCGGTGTAGCAGGCTTAGTCTTCCCTATCTTCTCAATTCTCATAGATAAGTTGACAACATCATCAAATGACCACAGAGGTTGCATCCTAACCATGTTAGCAATGTTCTTATCTAGACCCTCTAAGTACCTAGCAATCCTTTGCTCAGGTTTCTCATTTATATCACACTGCAAGGTGAGTTGTTCAAACTCTCTCAGATAAGATTCAACAGGTTTGTCTCCTTGTTTCAATTTAGACAACTTGATAAACAGATCCTGGGTGTAATCCTTAGCAACAAATTTGTCTAACAGTTTCTTTTTCAGTTTAGTCCAAGACTTGATGGGTTCTTTACCTTCCCTAGCCCTTAACCCTTTCATAGTTTCATACCAAATGGAAGCATACCCTTTCAGTTTAAGGATGGCTACTTTGAAAGACTTAGAATCATTGTATCCTTTGTACTCAAAGATCCTTTCTACTTCTCTTAGCCATTCTAAGAAGTCATCAGGATTAAGACTACCAGAAAACTCAGGGATATCTACCTTAAGATGCTTGTCTGTGTTCCTGTGGATGGAAGCTCTGCTTCTTGTTGAGTCATCTGAGTCTGGATACTCTTCATCATCAGGTGGCCTTCCTCTGCCTCCTCCTTGGCATCTTCCACGTCCTCTGCCTCTTCCTCCAGCAAGCAAATGGTTGCCTATAACCTGGTCCAGGGTTCTGGTTAGGGTGGTTACAATCCCAGCCAGATCCTTCATCCTTGCTTCTACTCCTGCTAGTCTCTCTTCACTCATTGGGCTATTTTTGTGTTTTTAATTGTAGTTAGGGAAAATGAACTCACTAAGACTCTTAACCAAAGCTCTGATAACCAATTTGGAGTGTAAACTACTAAGGTTTACAGGTTTTAAGGGAACTTGATTAGAATGACTCAAACTGAGAACAATGTCAAGTAACAAATGGATGTTGTTTTAGAGAGGGTGAATTGTTTAGCTGAAAACTCAAGGGATATGACTTAAAGACACTCCTCTACAGCAAGGCACAAGAGAAGGACTCAAAGACTGATTTTTGAGACAGGTTTCAAGTGTTACAGCAGAGCACAAACACCCTAGACTAGACTCAACAGCAAGTAAGTTAACCACAGCAATGCACAGATATAACTTGACTCACAAGACAAGGCACTGATCAAACACCTTGAAGATGTATCAGGCTTGTTTCAAACTACAGCTCTTAGCACAAGTTTGATAGTTTGAGGGATTTCTCAAAGTTCATTCATTCATAAAAGTCTAACTGAAACAACATACAAAGACCTCCTTATATAGGGAGGCTGATAACTTGTGAACCATTGGATGTACAGATCATCCAAGGGCCAACTTAGGGTTCAAACTACTACTACTGACACTAATTAAGAGCCTCACAATAGGACGAGTTCAACAACTATAAAATACAGACACAAAACACAAAAACAGACTGACCAAAAAGCAAATAAAGCAGTTTTTGGAGTTTTCCTGAAATGGAAATATGTTGTTCTTGCTGTCTTGCTGCCTTGCCTGGGTGTGTTGCTGCTCCTTGGGACTCTATACCCTTATTAGAACTTAGATAAGACCTGCCTTGGACGAGGACAAGTTGACTTAAGCAAAGGAAACCACAATCTGACTTGTACCTTCCCTGTTTTTAATTGTTTGATGGACTCTAGCTTGGGGTGCTTGTTACTTGTGTTTTTACTAGACTTCAAGTGGGGGTATCCTAGACAAACTTGTAGCTTGGGGTGTTGGCTTGATGGTAGGCCATGGTGGGGGTGGTTGAAAGGCCCTGGTGTACCTCCTTGGTGCAGGGTTTGTTGATTGGTCTGCCTGGGCCTGAATGGCTTTGTTTCTGTCTTGTGTGGGTAATGTGGGTTGTGTTGGGGCTTGGCATGGGTTGATGAGCCCTGGACTGTCTTCCTCATTGGTGTGGCTTGTCCTGGCTTGATCTTGGCTTGTCATGGCTTGTTGTTTGGACCTTGTAACTCGAGCTTCCATCTGAGGGGTCCTTGGGGTCAGGCTTGCCTTGTTTGTGGCTTGATCATCAAGGCCCCTTGGGTGAGCTCCTGCTGCAATACTCCTCCTCCAGGAATTTGATCTGGAAATCAGAGACAAGAAAGGCGCTGAGAATGTTGTAGCGGATTATCTTTCGCGTTTGACGCGACAAGAGGGGGAGGATTCTCTTCCCATTAATGATTCGTTTGCTAATGATACTTTATGCACTGTTTATTCTATAAAATCTAAAGATGGTGATGAACCTTGTTTGCGGATTATGCCAATCACATTGTCAGCCATAAGCTGCCCCTTGATATGTCCTATCAGCAGCGAAAGATATTTCTACATGATGTGCGGGATTATTTCTGAGATGATCCATACTTGTTTAAGTCATGCGCAGACGGTCTCTTCAGACGGTGTATTCCGCAGTGGGAGATCAAAGCTATCCTAGAAGGCTGCCATTTTGCCCCTTGTGGAGATCACCACGGTCCATCGCGTACCGTGGCTAAGGTATTACAGTCTGGTTTCTGTTGGCCGACTCTCTTTGCTGACACTAAAGCTTTTGTTGCTAGCTGTGATGCTTGCCAGCGGACAGGAAACATATCGAAGAGACATGAGATGCCCCAAAACGGCATTTTAGAGGTTGAGATTTTCGATGTCTGGGGCATTGATTATCAAGGACCATTCCCGTCGAGTCTTGGTAACAGGTATATTCTGGTAGCTGTAGATTATGTGTCTAAATGGGTAGAAGCGATTGCTACTCCCAACTGTGATGCCAAAACCGTGATTAAGCTGTTCCGTAAGACCATTTTCCCCCGTTTTGGTGTCCCTAGGATTGTCATTAGTGATAGGGGTATGCATTTTAGGGACCAGCAGCTCACGACCTTACTGTCTAAATACGGTGTGAAACATCGTAGGGGTTTGGGGTATCATCCTCAGACTAGTGGGCAGGTTGAAGTCTCTAATAGGGAACTAAAGGAGATTTTAGGTAAGGTTGTGTCTAAATCACGGAAGGATTGGAGTGCCAAACTAGATGACACATTATGGGCCTACAAGACCGCATTTAAGACACCTATCGGTGCTTCACCGTATCGATTAGTGTATGGAAAGTCCTGTCATTTACCTGTTGAGCTAGAACATAAAGCCTGGTGGGCAGTCCGCCAACTTAATTATGATGCTAACTTGTGTGGTGAGAAACAGTTGTTGCAGCTAGATGCACTAGAGGAATTCCGTCTGAATGCCTATGATAGCTCGCGTATTTACAAAGAAAAGACCAAATGTTGGCATAAAAAGAGAATCATACCTCGTGAGTTCCAAGTCGGGCAGAAAGTATTGCTATTCAATGACCGACAGCGTTTATTCCCTGGTAAGCTGAAGTCCAGGTGGAGCGGTCCGTACACAGTAACTGTTGTTACTCAGTTTGGATCCGTTGAAATAGAAGACTCCAAGGGTATCCGATTTAAGGTTAATGGGCACCATGTGAAACATTACTATGGAGCTGACAGTGTCGTGGGTCGCGTCGAAGTGCTCTTCTTCGACGGAGACGAGGAGCTTGATGATTGAAGCTCAAGGGTCGTGCGGGACCTTATAAACCTGCGCTTATCGGGAGGCAGCCCGATCTATTATTTTGTCGTACCGTATTCAAAACTTTTTAGTAGTTTATTTCTGGTTACCGTTTAAACATTTCCAATTGCGAAAATTCTTGCTTCTCGCAGTTTTGGTGTCACTTACTCTGACATTTTTTGTTCGATCGAGTAGCATCTCCGGTCGATCGAACACTACAGTCCCTCGATCGAGCACTCTGGTTACTCGATCGAGTACTTCTGCGAAGACACCTCTCGATCGAGCTGTTTTCCACTCGACCGAGAAGGCCCCATCTCGTTTTCACTCGATCGAGTAATGTTCTACTCGATCGAGTCCCTGGAGAACCTCCTTTCGGTTCGGTTTGGGGAAGTCGGTTATACGCGCGTCCCTGTAAGTTCCAACTCTCTCTAGTTTGCAATTCTTTTACTTTACTTTGTACAATGGGGACATTGTACGGTTTGGTTTGGGGAGGTTTTGCATCCATATCGTGTCTGCATTTCGCTTTTACTGCATTTTCGTGTGCATTGTTAATCACTCATGAAATTCCAAAAATTTCAAAAATTTTCATGTTTATTTTTGCATTTTAGTCGAGTCGGAACAATTTTCTCCTACCCTTCATCTAGTCTCGACTTAAGCCTTGTACATCTAATATCTCTTGCATAGTCATTTGCTTGTTAATCGATGTTGAACGAATAGACTTGACCTGACATGTTGGCAACCTACTTACATATTGTGAGGATTAGAGCTCTTAAACTGGTGACATCTATGACCAGTTCATATAGGATTGTGAGTAGTTACTCCCTCGTGTCATCGCATTGCATGTATATGAAATTTGATTCTTATTGCCTTCACGTACGGGTTCATGGTCGGTATCACATGTTTGGAGAATGCTTGCAATTTCCCTTTTCTCATTACCTATTTAACTCCACATTCAGCCAAAACTGCCAGTTGACCCACAATCTACATACTAAATTTAGCCTACCTTGCGTCGAGCTAGTCTAGTGTTGGTTGTTGAGGTACTTACTTCATTTTATCAGTTTGGTTTGCATCCTTGCCACGGAGTTGGTATCTGAAGAATTTGGGAATCGAAGTTGAAATTGTTTCCGCGGAAATGTTAGCTGAATTTTAAAATAAAAAGGAAAAAATTAATAAAGAAAAAGAAAAGGAAAACGATCTCTATTCCCATGCTTTATTCATATCATATGGGGATTCAGTAAGAGCTGAATAAGCTAACCAGTTTCGTTTCCGCTCCAACTATTGAGTTTTAGTGAGTTGTCGGCCGAATCACGGCCGTGTACTTCATTATGAGATAAGAAGATGGATTTTGTTATTTGATATAGATCAGGTAGCTAGCTTGACGCTTTACCTCCTCTATTCCATTATTGTTTTGCCCCTTCTTACCCATAACCTCACTTATCCAAATGTTGCGAGTATTCGGCGTGTGATAGTCCTTGAATGGTGGTTGTGCGTGTGTACGGTAACTGAATCTTTTACCATGTTAGTTGGCATTGCATGAGCGCAACGGTCGTAGTTAGGTGAGCGACTATTTTTCTCCTTCTCTCTCTTGCACATAACATGCTTACCCTTTGCTTTGCTGAGAGAAGAGTGATCCGTGAGAGTCCGACTTTGATGGTCTAGCAAGGTCGACGGTTCAGTTCGTTTGCATTTGATTTCATTGCTGAGTTTAACTGTTGCATTAAATTGGTTCAAGCGGGCGATTTGCAGTAGTCCGGAGTCTATTTGTTCTTTTTATTTGTTCGCATCCTTTTTGCTTGAGGACAAGCAAAGGTTTGGTGGGAAGTTTGATGCGTGCATTTTATATAGACCTTTTAGGCCATGTTAGCACGCATTTCCATGCTTATTTAGTAGTGTTTTACTACAAATGTCCCCCGAATAGTCTACTTTGGTTTGTTTTGTAATATTTGCAGATATGGACCAGAATGACGGAAAACTAGCTATTTTGTAGCTCCTTAAGCATGCATAAGTGAGTCGGAAAGGAATCTTGGTGTCTCGGAATGCATGAAGTCGTGTTGAAGGAATGGAAGAACGAAATCCATGAGCAAAACACTCGTTCGAGGTGTAAAAGCCTTCGATCGACTACTCTATCAATTAGAAGACCTCGATCGAGCGTTGTTCTGCTCGATCGAGCTGCTGGCTTTGGACGTTTACTCGATTGAGCACTATGGGTACTCGATCGAGTGTGTGACAACCCTCGCGAATGCGGAAATATAAAACATACAAGCATGTGAATTATATAGCTGAAAATATGAAGTTTTTAAAAAACCTTTATACATGCAAGATAGAAAAATACGAGGAGTGTCAAAATATTACAAACTAAATAAAAATACCACAAGAGACGTAGTCTCTCAAAGTGTTAACAAAAGACAAAGTAATTAGCAACTAGCTAAACAACGTCTAGAGGTGTTTCATCCAGGGACAACGCCCGCTAGCTCACACCCGAACCCAAAATAGCATAAGCAAAAAAAGCCATCCATGCAAGCAACCTGTTCATTCATGAAAAACATGAACGCCACAATCAGTGGGGAGTAACTCCGGGTTCTCCCAGCCATATCACATTAAACGTACATATAAGGAAATACAAAAGTAAAATCATGCATATATAGATATACATGTGAGATACGATAAGGATAGATAGACAATTCGATATATAATGATAAGAGCATATGAAGTACAAGTTCAAATCCATCATGTTATACAAAGACTCGGGAAAGACACTCTTAGGCAACCGAATACGCTCACTAGGGCTTGCATCTCACCGTTAGCGGTATAAGTTTGATAAGATTGAGACTCGACAAACAAACCATACCAAGTCATGCGATGATCACAAAGAATCCAACATATTATCATCCATTCACGAACCCATACATTGACGGTGCCCAATCATGCAATGACCATGAATAATTTCATGAAATCACGCAATCAAAGACGACGGTGCCCAATCATGCAATGACCATGAATAATATCATGAAATCACGCATTCAAATACGACGACTCGACGACATCTCTCACGGTAAATGAAACGCACTAGCACCGTGTACATGGCAAGTATGATTAACAGGCATCCAAGGGATAAGCATTTCCCTGAACTCATACACGATCAAACATTTTGTATATGTAGACTAATTTCCTCCTGGTAGGACGACGATAATAATATGGTTCCTAGTCTAAACCTGGCCAGACTCTCGGAATAAAAGTTTTCCGATTTGACATGCGATACACGTTTCGCATCCAAGACTCGGTCTTACACTAGACGCCGAGTACCCCAAATTCGGTAGATCAATTCACGAAAGAGGCGGAAAAGAGCTCAAGCCTCATAACAAGCGGTACGCTACATGCAAATAACACCACCTCGCAAGTACACAACATTTGACGGCCGGGTCGATCAACGCAATGCGTTCAACTCCAAACAACGTCGTCGTATGCCCACTACACATGCAATTAAGCAGTAGGATACCTCTCAGTTCCGACATTCCAGCCTTACGAACGGGAAGGTAGCCAAGGGAATGAGAGTACAAAGCACAAGACAAAATAGTGCTCAAACCGTATCATTTGTAAAAACCGACTCAAAGTGGGAACATACCAAAAAACCGTCACAAAACATGAGAATAGGGAATCATATAAGTTTAAATATGATAAACATGAGTCAATACATGATACATAAGCATTAGAACAAGTTTATGAAGCATAATGAATAAAAACATAGATCACCTCTCCAAAACAACGTTGTTTGGAAACCAACGAAAACAAGGGTCCACTTAAAACGGTCATAACTAGAGTTCTAGACATGCAAATGCAGAAATTCCAAATGGAGGTAATAGCTTATCCTCTTATGGTTCCAACGGGATGTCACACGCCCAAAACAAGCAAGTAACGAAAGAGATATGATCATTTTACGAAAAGGGGTCAGTGCAGGAAACTTTCAGTCGGCAGAGAATGACGCAGCCTGCGTCACCACGACGCAGCCTGCGTCCTATTTGGACAGGTAAGAGTCACACAAATCACCACAATTTCACTAAGGCATAACACAAATATCATCTATCATCACAATTCATCAATTCTCATATCAATTATCAACTAACAACATTCATCAACAACAACACAAGTCCTAAGCATACTAACCATAATCTAAATACGGTTTCTATCCTAGAAATCACATAAAACACGTAAATGATATCGAGTAACCCTATACCGTTACCTTTTCGCGTCTTTAAACGGTTTCTAAACCTTCCTAGTCTCCACCTACATACAATTAGATAATAAAAGATGAATATCATTCACCTTGAGAAATACGGATAATTTAAAAAGCGAGAAAGACGGTAATTTTATTACCAATACGGATAGAGGAAGCTAAGAGGGGAAGAATAAGACGAACTTACGTGAATTTGAGCGAGTAACGAAGGAGTAGCGACGAATCTAAGACGGATCAAAAATGGAGGCAAGGTTTTATGGTTTCTTAGTGAGGAAGAAAGAAGATGTTGAGTTGTGTGAATGAATTAGGTTAGGGTTAGGAGGGAGTATAAGTAAAGGGTGAGTCGGAAAAGTCAACAAAAAGTCAAAGACGGCTCAAGACGGAATTCACTTGAAATTTCGCGGAAATTCCAAATACGAACTCGGAAATTCAAAATTCGACTCGGAAAATTAAATTTACGATTAAAACTAAAATTCGCTGAAAAGTATCCGTAAAATATTTTCACTATAAAAATAGGGTACATTTCCGGGTGTTACAGAGTGTTCCTGTCTCAAACGTTCCTCGATCGAGTACTTTGGGCAGCATATTCTGCTCGGTCGAGAGGTTACATGCTAATGGGCTTCGCGAGATAGTGTGTTAAGCAATGGAAGCCTTGTAATTTATTATTTTTTACTGAAGGTTAGAAAAACGAGAAGGAGGGACATAACTTCTTACCCTAGACTTTATCTTTTATTTATTATTCTGGATCGGATTTTGAGGACTTCTCCTGACTTTCTTCCTCTTTAAAATTCGGGTATTATTGTTCTTGAATTTAATTAGTTATTTCTCTATGGTTTTTTGTTTCTTATTTATTATTGTTGTTGTTCTTCTTTCTATTATGCGTAACTAATTCCTTTGCTAGGATTTAGGGGAACCGTGGCTTAGGTAAGATGAATTGATTAGTAGTCTTTAAATTAGGTTTCGATGCAATCATCGCATTTAATAGCTTTTAATTGTTTGAGTCGACGCATTCAATTGACTGAGTTGATACCCCCTTGACCTAGATCGATAGATTGGAAAAGGAAAGATCAGTGATGAACATTGGGATTATGCTAATGAGGGCGAGAGCTAAGTTAGTATATCTTAGGGCGAATAGCGGACCGAAAGGACCTTTTCACTACCCACAAACCTGTTTAGACTTTACTTTGATTTAATCCTGACCCTAGATGCCATGGGGAACCGACGATCCTAGTTCTTCTCCTATCTGTTATTTCACTCTTTATTTCTCTTCCCCTTTTCTCTTGTAGTGTTAGGAAATCAATTAAACAAAACCCCAAATTCCGATACTTTGACAGACTTAGCAAGTTATAGGATTCCCTCTCTCTGTGGATTCGACGCCTGACTGCCTCTACTGCATTTGTTGAGACTGTTAGGTTTTATCTTTGATAGGGTTGCGACAGCCGTATCAATGAGATCGTAGGGCTTTAATCTTTTTATTCAATTGGTTTTCTACTTCATGTTGAAATTCTTTAAATTTTTCAAAAGCATCACTTTTGTGCCTCATTAAGTAGACATATCCATATCTACTCAAGTCGTCGGTAAAAGTAATGAAGTAGTGATAACCACCTCTATCTTGGAGAGTCATTGGGCCGCACACATCCGTATGTATAAAGCCTAATACTTCACTTACACGTGTCCCTTTTCCCGTAAAAGGAGCACGAGTCATCTTACCTAAAAGACAAGATTCGCATACACCATAAGATTCGTAATCGAATGGTTTGAGTACTTTAGATGAAACAAGTCTCTTTATGCTTCGTTCGTTTATGTGCCCTAAACGAAAATTCCAAAGGTATGATTGATTAGGTTCACCCGTTTAAGCCTCTTGTTTTCTACATGATAGACCTCTTTTGCAATATCTAGAACATAAATACCTCCAATAGAAATGGCCTCGCCATATATCATTTCATTAAACGAAAAAGTACAACGATTGTCCTTAATACAAAAAGAAAAATCTGCCATGTCTAACACGGAAATGGAGATAATGTTCTTGGTAAGAGTTGGTACATAATAGCAATTATTTAAATACAACTCTAAACCATTAGGAAAAAGAAGAACGTAGGTGCCCACGGAAACTGCGGCTACCTTAGCTCTATTTCCCATGCGCAAGTCCACGTCACCGTTGGCTAGTGCTCGCCCGTCCTTCAGCCCATGTACATGATTACAAAGGTGAGAACCACAACCGGTATCAAATATCCAAGAAGATGTACTAGCAAAGTTAATATCTATCATATAGAGTGATGAAAGAATTTTACCTGACGTTGTCACACAACCGTCCTTCTTGTCTTTCAAGTATTTGGGGCAATTGCGTTTCCAATGCCCTTTGCCATTACAATAATAGCAATCTGCGTCCGCGTGTTTGTTGACTTTGGGCTTGGGCTTCATAAAGACCTTGCCCTTTCCCTTGCCAACTTTCTTGAAAAGAGTCTTACCCTTTCCTATGTCCTTCTTCACACCAAGGTTCATGTTCTTCAATCTCATTGAAAGAACATCCTTGGGTTAACTCCCACAAGCCTCCAAGTCCCTCTCCGCTTGGGTGAGGAGGGCATGGAGTTCATGGAAACTCTTTTCCATGTCATTCATGTTGTAGTTCACCCTAAAGTGGGTGAACTTTGGTGTGAGTGAATAAAGGATTCTACCCACAACTAGCTCCCTTGGTATCTTGCACCATAGACGCTCTAAGGTGTCGGCGTGCTCAACCATTTTGAGCACGTGTGGGCCAACGTTTTGGCCCTTTTGGAGCTTAGTCTCAAAGAATTTCATAGCCGCCTCATATTGGAGAATTTTAGGGGCTTGCGAAAACATTGATATTATCCTCGTGAATATCTCATATGCATTGAGGGATATCAATTGGAGTTTGAGTTTGGGTGAGATGGACCAAATCAAGAAATTCTTGACGTCATTGGCAACCTTCAAATAAAGGTCAAATTCGGCATGAACCGCCGCGGTCGACCTAGAGGGCTTCGATCAAGTAGCGAAGCACGTTATCGGATATCGCGGCGCTCTTGATCGTTGATTCTCATTCAACAAAGTTACTACCGTCATCTTTTAAGACACATTTGTCCGTGACGGACCTCAACCATGAGTCCTTACCCAAGGTTGCGGTATTCCATGATGTTGACATTGTGCGAATATGGTTACTACAACAAAAAGAAATATATAAACATTCATTGTTATGATAATTTACTTGAAAAACATTGATGCGTGTATTTTATATGGACTTTTTAGTCCATTTATGCACTCATTTCTATGTCATTTAGGTGATATTATGTCACTATATGCCCCTATTTTGCTACTTTGTACTTTCATTACCATCTTGTTGGTACAAGCCGCGTAGCAGCAAAAACCGAGCCAAAACAGTCCACTTTGCATGCATTTAGAAGAATGGAAGGAACGGAACAGAAGCTCTTGCATGGGAAAGCGTGAAACCGCTCACAATCAAGTCCAAAGCCACGACCAACACTATGTGCTAGGCCAGAGGACCTCGACCGACCATATCTTTGGTCGATCGAGGGGAGTACTGATGAAGAAGACTCGATCGAGTGACTCTCTACTCGATCGAGAGGATTTGTTGCTAGAGAAGACCTCGATCGAGCTGTCATCTGCTCGATCGAGGGGTAGCTGTTGAAGAATAGGTCGATCGAGAGGATGAAGTCCTCGATCGACTGATATTCTCGAATAAAGTCCTCGATCGAAGGAGATTTTCCCTCGATCGAGTGAAATCTGTCACGGGCCTTAAGTCCGTAGACTAATTAGGTTAAAAGTCGTGTTATGCATTATATAAGACTCTTAGTTCGTCATTAAGGGGGATTTGCTAAGATTGTAAACTCTTTTCTCTCCTTTATTCTTAATCTTCGTTCTAGTCTTAATTACTGTTTTACCTTTCTTAATTGTTGCGTTATTGTTCTTTATGCTTGTTAATTACGATTATATCATGTCTAATGTCATATATTCAATCGTCCTTATGGCTAGCATCATTAATAGTATGAGTAGCTAATTCCCTTGTATGTTAGGATGAGGAAAACTGTAATAAAGGCATGATAGGATAAAGTATATTAGTTAATATTGAATATGAGAATCAATCTAAGCAATTTAATTGAGGTTAGTCGAATGAGTGCACGCAGGAGACTAGCTAGGTAGTTAACCCCGACCTGGATCGAGAGATTGGAAGAGAAAGACTTGCTTAGAATTGATAGGTGACTCCTAAGAGGGCGAGAGTTAATTATAAAAATCCCTAGGGTGGTTTGAGACCGAGAGGAGAAAACCATTGCCCTTCTCTTTGATAGATTGACTGACTTAGTTGACCCGTAGATGCCGATATTGCAGTAGACCGAATCCTAGCATATTTTTCCTTTATCTGATTTATTTCGTGTTAACCTCTACCTTTATTTCTCTTCCCTTAAATCTTATTTAGTTTAGTTTAAACCCAAATCAAAGCCCCAAGACTGTGACTGACAGACTTAGATTACAATTAGTTAATTTCCTCCCTGTGGAGATCGACCCTACTTCCGCTATCTTCTTCAGTTAGTAGACTTAGGCTTTTATTTTTGGTGTATACCGACTCGCATCAAATTTTGGCGCCGTTGCCGGGGAGGCAATTTAATTTTCTGTTTATTTATTTCTGTCTCATCTTAACGAATTTCTAATTCCTTAAGACTGTTCTTATTTTGCTCTCTATAGTCGTGTATGCGCAGATCCCAAAGGCTCGAGTTAGTGGAAGCTGATCCAGAGCCCGAAAGAACCTTCTTACGCAGAAAGAGAGGGTTAGATAAGACTGTTCAGGAGGAAGACTTGAGTACTTCTGACTCCGTCTTCGATAGTTTTATTTTCGAGGAAGATTCGACTGTTGAGACTACCGTACCAGCGAAGATGCCTAACATTTCTAGTCACTCTGAGCCCACCGCTGCATGTATACCCCAGGGATTCAAACTTGCAACGGACGAAGATGGAACTTCTTTTGATCTTCCTCCGTCTTATATCAAGCTTGTTCAGCAGGACAAGTATAGGGGTGTGGCTGGGGAAGATCCGAGAAAGCATATGGAGACTTTTGCCGATTACTGCTCTTCTATTCCAGTTTCTAAAGGGGTGACACAAGACAAGATCAAGGAGGTCTTGTTCCCTTTTTCTCTTACCGACAATGCCAAAGATTGGTTAAAGAATCTGAATAGAGAAGAACTTGGCATTACTGACTGGACTACACTTGCACTGGCCTTCTACAAGAAGTATTTTCCACCACAGAGGACGAATGCTTTGAGGGGTTAGCTTACAAATTTCAAGCAGACAGTTCATGAAAATCTCTATGAGTCCTGGGATCGATTTAAGACGCTAGTGAGGTCTGTTCCTCACCATGGGTTCGAACAGTGGTTTCTATGTAACCAGTTTTACAACGGGTTGAATGATGATCATCGAGCTATCTTAGATGCCGCATCGAACGGGAGATTCCAGAAGGAGATAGATGATGATAAGGGTTGGAAATTGATCGAGGAGATGGCAACCCACTGTGCTGAATATGGTAATCCGCGAAGTGGTACACGGACAGTAACTAGTATTGATTCTGACGGTCTGGATGCTAAATTTGATAAACTGAATGCCAGACTTGACAAATGGGAGAAGCAGGCTGCAGATAACCAACATACGGTTCATTTGCTGCAGCGAGATGAAGTGATCACTTGTGAAAGGTGTGGCGAAACTGGTCACACGGCTGTAAATTGTCTTGCAGAAAATGAGCAAGTTTGTTCTTTTCAACAATATCGTCAAGGGGGTGGTTACTATAATCAGGGGAATATCCATCCCAACTTGAGATGGACGAGCCAGAATGTCTTAAATCCTACTACTCCACCACAGCAGCCGACTTATCAACCGCCGCATAAGCAAGGATTCCAAAAAAATCCAGTCTTCACAACAAGCTAGTTCCTCATCTGGAGGAATTTCAGAAGTTGGAGAGCTAAAGTCGATGATACAAGCTTTAGCTACCCAATTGAACAAATCTGATCAAGCAACGAATGCTACCATTAAACTCTTGGAGTCGCAGATTGCTCAGTTGGTGGGAGCTAGATCGATTAGGCAACATGGCTAGTTACCGTCCTAGACCGATAAGAACAAGGACACACTGAACATGATCACTCTGCGAAGCGGTCTCGCTTATGGCAGTCCTGCTGGTACCGTTGCTGATATCTCTGGTGCGCATTCCAATGTTTTGAAGGCTGATGCTGATATTGTGATCGATCGAGGAGCTTATTCTAGTCGATCGAATGATTTGAAGGGAAATTCACTCTATCGAAAGGTTGCTATTCCTCGATCGAGTGAATCAAAAAGACAGAAGCTCGATCGAGAAGGTTCAGTTGATCGATCGAGTACTTTGACTGATGATGCTGCTCGATCGAGCAGTTTGAGTTCCAAGAATGATCGATCGAGTGACATCGATACTCGATGGATGGGTCCTAATGAACGAGAAGCTCGATCGAAGGGGTTAAGCAAGCGGATGATTAACAACGCGATTGTCAAGGATACGCAACGTGGATCACCTGACGTTCCAGTTCCGTTTCCCGGTCGGTTGAAGAAGGCTAAAGTCGAGAAGGAATTTGTTCGGTTCGCTGACATTGTACGCGATCTTGAGGTGAATGTTCTATTTGCAGACCTCTTATTAAAGGTACCCTCTTACTTGAAATTTATGCGTGAAATTCTTTTACGTAAGAGGTCAGTCGATACTGTAGAGACTGTAGCTTTGACTGAGGAATGCTCCGCGTTCCTCCATAACAAATGCCCACCTAAACTGTCCGACCCAGGTAGCTTTTCCATACCGTTTCATATAGGTACCTATCTTATAGATAATGCTTTATGTGACCTAGGAGCTAGTGTTAGCGTCTTACCTTTGTCTTTAGCCAAACTGTTAGGCTTCACCAAGCTTCAGTGTACCAACATGACGGTGCAAATGGCAGATAGGACCTTGTCCCGACCTTTAGGAGTCATAGAGGATGTACCTGTGCAAATAGAGAGATTCTTTATCCCGGTCGACTTCATAGTATTGGACATACCTGAGGATTCTCACACTCCCATCATTTTGGGAAGACCGTTCTTGCATACTGCGCAAGCGGTTATTGATGTCGGGTTACGGACATTAACTTTTCAGATAGGTGGGGAGAACCTAGTTTTCACTCAGTCTTGTGCTAGTAAAGGTCCCATGCTTGTTTCACCATGTCACGCGCTTCCCTTAGCTGACATCACACCTGATTTGTTTATGCATGACAAAGCTTCGGTTCATATCGAGCATATACCTCCTGTTTGTGATACTCCTATTGCTACCGTAACACGTCCGACCCAGCTTGGGAGCAAATTGAAGGAACGCGCTGTTGTGTGTTGTCTTACAGATAATAGATCGGCGGCATTGGAGTTGAAGAAGGGAGAGCCATGTTCGCGTGATGGTATCAAGAAGAAGTCCAAGAAGGACAAAGGAGTTCGCACATATTCGAGTGATTCGGAAGTGGAGCTAGACTCCAAGAAAAGATCGTATGTGTGTAAAAAGAAGTCGTAAACTACCGCAGCTGAGGGTAATTCCGCAAGGCAAAGGCCTGACGGTGGCCTTGTCACAAAACTATTTGGTTATTAGCCGGGTTTGCAACCCTGTGCAATTTGTAAATAACAATTTATTGCGTTTTCGTTAGACAATTAGACAATTAGACTATTTACTTAGATTAGACGTTACGTTATAATCCGTAGTTTAGATAAACAATTTACTTTTCCTGTTAGACATTTTTTGGTATTTTTTTTTTGGGTATCGTTTTGTATCGTTTTTGCAGGAAAAAGAAGCGGAAATCAATTGCTAAAAGTCGAAGGTTGTGCAAATAGGAAACCATTCGATCGAGTAAATTGTTACTCGATCGAGAGACTTGGGGAAGAAAAAGACCTCGATCGAGTGGAATGCAAATCGATCGAGGGGATTTCAAAACGATCGAGTAAACTGAGGATCACCAAAAGAAAGTCCTCGATCGAGTAAATCGAAACTACTCGATCGAGCGGTCCTGCCTGAAAAAGTTCTCGATCGAGTAGAATCTCTACTCGATCGACCGAACTAACTTACCTATATAAGAGAAGTCTTCGATCCCCTTTCAAATTACCCGATCCCAATTCCCCTTTGTTCTTCATCTTTCGATTTTTCTGCATACTCTTACCTGCAATTCATGTTAATATCCAATGCTGGGAGGAGGTGATGTTAGCCCCCCAGTTTGATGCTGGTTTTGGGAAGCTGTTGTTTTGTGAGTTTTTCTGTTTAAGTTTTTCCATTCTTTGTATATCTTTCATCCCTTAGGAGCATGAATTAGGTTGTGTTTCCCTTTCACTTATCTGCTGTTGTGTTGTAGCCAATGAGAACATTGTCTGTTTTGGTTTGGGGAGGTGTTTTGCATCCTTTTGCTTCTGCATTTGCAATTGTATTGCATTCACGTTTACAATTCATGTTAATTAGAAAACATTTGAAAAAAATCAAAAATATCACGTTTATTTTTGCATATAGTCGAGTCGGATTGGAGTCTTGTTCGTGATGAAATTGCACTACAAGTCTATTTTATGCTATTCCTTGCACCATTCTTGACTTAGTAAAATCGAAGTAGTGAACTATTGAATTTTGTCTTGGAATTTAAATTTGACTATTAGACTTGACTCAACATTTTGGCAAACTACTTATATATTCTGAGTTTTAGAGCCTATAACTGGTGACATTTATGACCAGTTCATCTAGGAATGAGAGTAGTTACTCCCCACATCTCGTGTCATTTGCTTGTATATGAACTTTGATTTCTTATTGCCTGCACGCATTGGGTTTGTGGTCGGTATTACGTATTTTGAGAATATTTGCATCTCCCTTTTTCCTCATTTTACCCCATTAACTCCACATAAAGCCATATCTGCCTGTTGCCCTTAACTACATTCTAAATTGAGCCTACCTTTGCCGAGCTAGTTTAGTAGTCGAGGTATATTTCACTGTTGTGTCAATTTTTGACTCGTTTTCATTGATTGGAGTGGGTATTTGCGAGAAAAAGAAGAGAAGTGATGAATAGTACCTCGATCGAGCAGATGTTGTTGTATGTTACCTCGATCGAGTGACTTATTTCACTCGATCGAGGGGTTTTTCCCTCGATCAGCCAAGAAAGAAAAAAAAAATAAAGAAAATGAAAAATGAAAAAAATATGCTGAGAAAAAATAATTGGCTGAAGTTTTTGTTATTTACACCTCCTATGCTTATTATTATTTGTCGAGGTGTTTTATGGGATTTGTGTTGTATATGCCTAGATATGTTAAGGCATCGAGCTTAGTTTTTGATAGTTGGAAGAATGGAACGAGTTCTATTATGGTCTTGTTAGGAACTAGCTTGGCTATTTACCCTCACATTTCCATTAATTTTTTTGCCCCTTCTCACCAATGAGCCTCACATATCCATATTTTTGCAAATGTTCGGCACGTGATAGTCCTTGAACGGTGGTTATGCGTGTGTACGGTGCTTGAATCATCTTTCATATTAGTTAGCAATGCATGTTGTGTCAGTCGTAGTCTAGGTGAGTGACTACATTTTCTTCTCTCTTTCTTATACATATTTACTTACCATTTGCTTGTTGAGAGAAGAGTGACCCGTGAGAGTCCGAATTTGGTTGAGTCTTGCAGGGTCGAAAGTCTAATTTATTTCCAAGATTGTATAAATTCGTTCACTTTCGTATTAAGCTTTGTGGCGATTGAATTTGTGCATTAAACGGTTTAGCATTGACTTGTAGCTAGCTCTGAGACTTACTCCATTCCCCTAGGTTCATTTAGTTCCATATATCTGCATTTAGTTTGCTTGAGGACAAGCAAAGGTTTGGTTTGGGAAAGTTTGATGCGTGTATTTTATATAGACTTTTTAGTCCATTTATGCACGCATTTCTATGTCATTTAGGTGATATTATGTCACTATATGCCCCTATTTGGCTACTTTGTACTTTCATTATCATCTTGTTGGTACAAGCTGCGTAGCAGCGGAAACCGAGCCAAAACAGTCCACTTTGCATGCATTTAGGAGAATGGAAGGAACAGAACAGAAGCTCTTGCATGGGAAAGCGTGAAACCGCTCACAATCAAGTCCAAAGCCACGACCAACACTATGTGCTAGGCCAGAGGACCTCGACCGACCATATCTTTGGTCGATCGAGGGGAGTACTGATGAAGAAGACTCGATCGAGTGACTCTCTACTCGATCGAGAGGATTTGTTGCTAGAGAAGACCTCGATCGAGCTGTCATCTGCTCGATCGAGGGGTAGCTGTTGAAGAATTGGTCGATCGAGAGGATGAAGTCCTCGATCGACTGATATTCTCGAATAAAGTCCTCGATCGAAGGGGATTTTCCCTCGATCGAGTGAAATTTGTCACGGGCCTTAAGTCCGTAGACTAATTAGGTTAAAAGTCGTGTTATGCATTATATAAGACTCTTAGTTTGTCATTAAGGGGGATAATAATCGACTACTTAGCAGAAACTTATCATTCACCATTAGTTTCTGAACTTTCTTAATCTTTAAGTTTACATTCGGGTTTATTATCGACGCAGATTTGTTCTTTACGCCGGATTTGCTAAGATTGTAAACTCTTTTCTCTCCTTTATTCTTAATCTTCGTTCTAGTCTTAATTACTGTTTTACCTTTCTTAATTGTTGCGTTATTGTTCTTTATGCTTGTTAATTACGATTATATCATGTCTAATCTCATATATTCAATCGTCCTTATTGCTAGCATCATTAATAGTATGAGTAGCTAATTCCCTTGTATGTTAGGATGAGGAAAACTGTAATAAAGGCATGATAGGATAAAGTATATGAGTTAATCTTGAATAAGAGAATCAATCTAAGCAATTTAATTGAGGTTAGTCGAATGAGTGCACGCAGGAGAATAGCTAGGTAGTTAACCCCGACCTGGATCGAGAGATTGGAAGGGAAAGACTTGCTTAGAATTGATAGGTGACTCCTAACAGGGCGAGAGTTAATTACGAAAATCTCTAGGGTGGTTTGAGACCGAGAGGAGAAAACCATTGCCCTTCTCTTTGATAGATTGACTGACTTAGTTGACCCGTAGATGCCGATATTGCAGTAGACCGAATCCTATCATATTTTACCTTTATCTGATTTATTTCGTGTTAACCTCTACCTTTTTTTTTTTGCAAGAAAAAGTTATTACTCATATATTTCAAAGAAGTACATGAGTTTCTTACAAAGAATAACCCCTAGTGAACTTTGAAACAACCTAAGCTAAAAAGCATTCGACCTTATGAATTAAGGCAATCTAACACTTCCTCATGAATAGCTTCCGGACACTTACTAAGGATTAATGTACTGACATTAAATTGAACTCTCTTAACTAGCATGATAGGATCAATCTCACGCCCCTCAAACACCCTGCGATTTCTTTCGCTCCACAATTCATTCACCAAGCTACCTAGGCTACTAGTAACCATACCATTTCGCCAATGCCTTCGATTCCTTTTATGCCCTGCCCATTCTAGTAGAGAACTAATATCAGTGCTAGCAATATTCAGCTTCATCCATCTTTTAATGGGACAAAGAACAGAGGCAGAGTAGGTGCACTGGAAGAAGAGGTGAGGAATAGATTCAGCTGCCATCTTGCACAAGATACATCTGTTCACAATGGGAAGACCTCGAGTGGTTAGAATATCAATTGTAGCAAGCTTTCCCTGAACAGCAAGCATTAGGGTTACTTTATGTCTAGGGATCATGATCCCTTTATGAATGACAGCAAACACTGCAGAAGAAGGTAGTTTGCGCCTGATTAACTCATAGACCATTGCTTGAGAAAATTGCCCATTTCTAGTACAAGTTGCCAGTAATGCCATAGCCTGTATCTTGCCCCCTGCCTGAGAAATGAAGTCATTTCTTACACTAAGAATACCCCTTAAGCTTTCAGACATATTATCCTTCAGCTGCAAATCCCAGACAGAGCAGTTGCCTAAGTAGTACTTCCCTACCCAATGGACCCAGATAGCACCAGACTGATTATCTAATTGCCAAAGCCATCTGAGCATGTTACCCTTGTTCCAACTATCCATTGATTTAATGTTAAAGCCTCCTTCATTCCAAGGAACACAAATACTCTGCCATCCTTTAAAGATGAACTTCCTGTGGCTGTCAGTCCTTCCCCAGAAAATATCCCTACTCAACTTAGCAACAATATGAGTGACATGTTTAGGAAGGAGAAGACTGAAACACCAGAAACTGCTAAGGCCAAACACTACAGAATTAAGAACTTGAGCCTTTCCTGCATAGGAGAGAAATCTGATAGAGGGATTGCCAGCCAGGTTGTGAATTTTAGTAACAAGGCCATCATACATTTGCCTAGTCAGCCTAGCAGAATTGATGGGAATGCCTAAATACCTGAAAGGGAAAGAACCTTCCTGCATTCCTACAGAATCAAGAATGAGGGAACGAAGATTCCCATCAACACCCCCAAAATAGACTTCAGTTTTTTCAAGATTAGCAGTCAGACCAGACCATTGAGAAAACCTATGCAGGACATCAGTGGCAGCTTTAACAGAAGGGAGGTCACCTCTAGTGAAGATCATGAGATCATCAGCAAAAACTAAGTGAGTCAAACCAAGCCTAGAACATTTAGGGTGATAAGAAACACTAGGACTCTTACAAATCAGTCTAAGTTGCCTGGAAAGAATCTCCATACTTAAAACAAACAGGTAAGGGGATATAGGATCACCTTGTCTGACCCCACTCTTCCCTTTGAAGAAGCCATGATGAGTCCCATTCACTTTAATGGTGAACCAGGACCCAGTAACACACCCCATAATCCACTTCACAAATAAAGGAGGGAAATTAAGCCCAAGCATCATATCCTGAATGAACTTCCATTGAAGAGTATCAAAGGCTTTACTAATATCCACTTTTAGAGTACACCTAGGTGTGACATTCCTTCTACCATAGCCTTTAAGCAAACCTTGTGTAAGCATCACATTTTCAAACAGACTTCTTCCCTGCACAAAAGCTGCCTGCTCCATACCCACAAGTTTAGGCATTACTAGTTTCAGTCTATTAGCAAGAATTTTAGTGATTGTCTTATAAATGATTGAACAGCAAGAAATAGGCCTGAAGTCTTTAACAGAATGGGGTGTGGACTTCTTAGGGATAAGAGAAATGAGAGTGACATTAGCCTGCTTTGGCATGAAACCAGACTGGAAGAAATCCTCAACAGCTTGACAGAAATCAGACCCAACAGTACCCCAAGCTGCTTTGAAAAATCCTGAAGAGAAGCCATCCAAGCCAGGACTTTTATTGGAATCAATAGAGAAAAGGGCATGCTTGATTTCATCCCTACTAACCTGCCTGATAAGCTTGAACTGATCATCAGTATCCACACAACTCCCTTGCTGAAGAATATCCAAATCAATGTTAGAAACAGTGGTAGAAGCACCTAGCAGATGCTGGTAGTACTCTACAAAAGCTTCACCCACACCATTCAGCCCACTCCTTTGAATCCCATTTATATCATGAATGTCTCCAATCATTTGAGCTTGATGACGCTCTTTAATTTTAGAGAAGAAGAACATTGAGCCAACATCATTATATTTGATATTATGAATTTTGGCTCTTTGGGAAAGGATCCTCAACTCAACCTCTTTAAGCTTCCAAAATTCCTTAGAAATCCTCCTCTCATCATCAATTAAGGTAGGTGAAAGGGGAGAAGAGAGAAGCTGCTGAAAGCAATGAGCCAGCTCTGCCCTCTTAGTCTTAACTTTCTCACTGATGTTAGCAAAGTGGGAAGCATGCAGGTGTCTAAGACCTTTCTTAACATCCTTAAGCTTACTCATCAGTCTGAACATAGAAATCATGATGATCTGCCCAGCAATTAAGAAACTTGAAATGTTTCTTAGGAAGATCATCATTATGAAAAGTGAGTGATAAGCATTCATTTAGTCACATTTTTACCTCATTTTCGTCCCCATTTTGGTCCGTTTACACGGATTTGCGTGTCTTTAATTGCATTTTATTTCCCGATTTCCCGCGCTATGAATATCGATCTCTATTTGCAGGAATTAAGGCGGAAATGAAGGAATCGGTGCATAAAGACATTGCATGAGTCGGGATTCGAAGATGAGTCGAAGAATGAAGAATTGAACCTCCAGGTGGTGCCAGCCGGCCTATTGACCGGCGGCCGGTCCACCGGCCTAGACATCAACTCCACCAATGAAGATGTTGAAAAAGTGAAGAAAAGGGTCAGGTAGTGCCGGCCGGTCGACCGGCGGCCGGTCGACTACCCGGCCCACACCTACATCAGAATGCATGTGAGAGTGATTTGGTGCTCCAGGCCGGTGGGGGACCGGCGGCCGGTCGACCGGCCCAGGCCACTATTTCCCATACTTAGAAGATTTTTGAAGCATTTTGAAGGCGAGTTTCTGAAGACACTGTTGTGTCTCCAGGCCGGTCAGAGGCCCGGCGGCCGGTCGACCGGCCGGGAACACAACATCGCAAAAATTGCCCTCTTCTTCTAATTTCTTCCTTAATTTCGAGGGACCTATATATACCCCCCCTTATTATTTTGTAAGCAGTTTTTAGTTTTTTTTAACATTCCTTTTAGCATAAAACCCTAGAAATTTGTAACCCAAATTAATCATTAAGTACTCTCCTAATATTTCCCTAATCTAGTTTAGTTTCTCATTTCAAGTTGTTGATTCTAGTATTTCATCTCATTTGTGGAGTTTGTATTGAAGACTTGGGTGAAGACATTCCCTCATACTCATCAATACAAGTTTTGTTTGGTATAAAATCTCTCATCTTTTTCATTGTTTATGCATTTAATTTCCATCTCTAGTTTATAGTTAATCTTTTGATTGTTTTAGTTATTTCTCTCATAGTATAATGGTGATTGAACTCCCCCTTCCCTTTATTGCTTTGATTTCCTTTACCATGTGTGAGTAGATTTTCCTCTAGGGTTTAGGGGAGCCTAAGGGTGGATCATGTGGGGTATTAGGTTGGTTAATTAGCAAGTTTATGGTAAATGATTTGGGTATTGCCCATATGGACACCAAGTGTTTGATGAAATGTGTGAACGAAAGTTACCATTTTATCAAGCATGGTTTGATCTTCTCTTAAGCGACGGTGGTAGAGACGATTAGACTAAGTGTCTATATGGGTGATTTGAGACAAATGCGATAGCTTTGTTGATGATTATCGATTGTTGAGACATTAGCAACCGATTTTACTCGAATTATTTACCCCTCTCGCTAGTTACTCGACTAACCCATTAAATCCCCCTAAGGTGAACCCCTTTACCCTAGCTTTTCCCCTAATTGTTTTCATCTTTATCTCTTAGCGATTGTTTGTTTTTCCTAGTTTTTAGTTAACTTTCCAATCCGTCATATTTTAGGCTAGAATAGGATTCAATCGAACTAGTAGTTGACCCCACCATCCTCGTGGATTCGACCCCTTTATACTACTTTTATTGGGTTTTTTTTTTTTTGATGCTTGTTTTGACGACAAACCGCTCATCAAATGGCGCCGTTGCCGGGGATGGCGTAAGGAAACTCGTAGTTTGTTTTGTGTCTTAGATTTAGCCAAGTTACTTGTTGTTTTTGTTGGTTTTTAGTTGTTAGATTATTTGTAGAGTGCCTTGCATTATTGTCTTTCCCTAGTGTGCCCAAAAACACACTAGGAGTCTAACTTGTTTTTGAGTTGCTTTGAGTGCATGCCTAGAGGTGAAGGTTTGTTCTTGAGCCATCCGGAACCCGAAAGGTTGTTTAGGACTCTCCGTGCCAATACACTTGCTCGGGTTAGGAATTCAAGAAGAGTTAGCCATCAACAAGCCAATACTTCAATTGCTTCTACATCCACTCCAACAATCGATTACCCACAAAACAACACCATTGAACCCATATTTGAAAACCCCTTCTACAATACACAACAAAATACACCACCAAATTCACCACCTACAATACCTCAACAACAAAATCAACCACAAATGACGACTCTACGTGATCGTAACCGTCCCAACCACGATGATACCCAATCTCCAATCAATTTCGGTGTCTTGGCCCCTAATAATTTTGAGATTCACCCGTCTCAAATGAATTCTATTGAGCGGGATAGCTTTGGAGGCCTCCCGGATGAAGATGCTCATGCCCACTTGAGAAAATTCAAAAGTAGGGTTGGAATCATGAAAAGGAATGGGGTGCCCGAGGAAACCCTTTGCCTCATGTTGTTCCCATTTTCCCTCAAGGACCGGGCGGAGAGGTGGTTGAATAACCATCCTCCAAACACTTTCACCACTTGGGATGGTTTGGCTAAGGAGTTTCTAAGTAAGTACTACCCCGCCTCCAAAACGGCGATGCTAAGAAACGAGATTACCACCTTCCAACAAGAGGATGGAGAGTCTTTGGGAGAAGCATGGGATCGCTTCATTGATTTACTTGCCCGATGCCCTCACCATGGAATTGCGGATTGGTATGTCACTCAAACCTTCTATCAAACTCTCCTCCCTCAAACCAAGGCCATGGTGAATGCTTCCGCGGGGGGAGTTTTGATCATTTGAATGACCAACAAGGGGCGGCATTGATTAAGAAGATGGTTGAGTCGGAATCTAGCTATGGTACTAGTTCTAGAGGAAATAGCTTGAGAAGGAGTTCTAAGTACCCAAGTGAGAACTTCTCAAATGCGGATACCAATGCCAAGATTGATTTGCTCACACAAACTTTTACTAAGGGTTTTGCCGAGCTTCAAAAAGCTCAAAATCAAAGTCAAGGTCATCATGTGAATGAAGCTAGTGGGTCTTATGCACCTCCTATGGTGGAAGCTTATCAAACCCCCACTTGTGAAATTTGCAATGGATATGGACACACCTTTGAAGTTTGTGGGAACAATGTCTCTTATAACAATGAAGGTGCAAATGATTATCAACATGTGAATGCTTTCCAAGGTATGAACAACAACCCACGGCCCTCAAGGCCTCAATTCCAAAATCAAGGAGCTTATAACCCAAATTCAAATTTCTATCATCCAAGCTCAAAATTTCACCCAAACATGAGTTACAAAAGCCAAAATGTCTTAAACCCTCAACACACACAAACTCAACCTTCCAACCCTCCGGGTTTTTCCCAACCTAGAGGAGGAGGTCAATTTTCTAGAGGAAACTATAACAATCAATTCAACAACTCTCAACAAGGTCAAGGATCAAACCAATTCCAAAATCAACAATTCAATGATCAAGGTTACAATAACCAAGGTAACTTCCAAAATCAAGGTAATTGGAACCAAGGTCAAGGAAATTGGAATCAAAATCAAGGGAGCCAAAACTTCAACAATCAAGGCCAAGGTAATTTTTACCAAGGCAATCAAAACAATCAAGCAAGCCAAGGGGTTCCCGATCAATCTTTTCAAGGCCAAGGGCCAAATTTCAACAACAACCAAGGGCCAAATTTCAACAACAACCAAGGGTCAAATTTCAACAATCAAGGTTCAAGGGGGCAACAAGGGAATTTTAACAACAATCAACAAGGGAATTTTAACAACAATCAACAAGGGAATTTTAACAATCAAAGAAACAACAACCAAGGGTCGAGTAGTCGGAATGACTATGCTTTTGCCCTTCCTTTGACAAATCAACCCCACCAAGAGAGTGATCCTTCAATAAGTGAAGTTTTGCAATTAGTCAAAAACATGGAAATCCAAAACAATTTGGCTTTGCAAAATGTCACCAATGCTCACAAAAAGGAGGTGAGAGAATTGGAAGCTAGGCTAGCTTCCCAAGCTTTGAACAATCCTCAAAGGCCTCCGGGAGGTCTACTTGCTCAAGGGAAAAGCTCCAAGGATGCTTCATCAAGCCACCATGCATGTGCGGTGACTTTAAGAAGTGTACTAGTGCTTGATAACCCCTACATGGATATGATGAATGATGAGATTCCAAATGATGAGCATGTTGAGGAAGGAGAAGAACTTGAAGAGCCCTTTTTGACTCCCACCTTGGAGTCAAAAGATGATGGCAAGGGTGAAGATGATCACCCCAAAGAGGGAGAAGAAGGGTATGTCGAAATTATGCCTTATGAAGAGGAGATGAACAAGGATGTCATTGATGACGGAGTAGAGGTACAACCAATGGCAAGAGCTAAGGTAACCAAGAAAACTCCCATTCCAAAGGTATCTTTTAGCACTCCACTTGTTGTTTCCGCTATCCCCTACCCCTCTAGAGCTTTGAAAACTAAGGAAAACTTCAAGTTCACCCAATTTAGAAAAATGCTTGAGGGACTTGAAGTGACCTTACCTTTCACCGATGTTATATCGAACATGCCCACTTACTCAAAATTTCTAAAAGACATCTTGACTCATAAGAGAACTTTGGGTACCCAAGATGTTATGATTATGGAGGCGGAGTGTAGTGCTCTCCTCATTAATCCTAACTCTTTTAAAAGGCCAAAAAAACTTGGGGACCCCGGAAGTTTCTCTATCCCTTGTGTTGTGGGGGGAGTCATGATTTCAAGGGCATTATGTGACAATGGTGCAAGTGTAAGTGTCATTCCCTTAACTATTGCTAAAAGAATTGGACTTGAAAGTTTAACCCACACTTCTATGACTCTACAACTAGCGGATAGGTCCGTTAAGCAACCTTTGGGTGTGCTTGAGGACGTACCCGTTAAAGTTGGCAAATTTTTGATCCCCACGGATTTCGTTGTCCTAGATATCCCGGAGGATAGCCACACTCCCATCATCCTTGGTAGGCCCTTTTTGGCTACCGGAGGAGTCCTCATTGATGTGAGGGACGGGCGGCTAACCTTTAGGGTGGGAAACGAAACCCTTGAATTTAATCTTCCACATCTAGTGAAGGGACCAATGTTTCACAAAGCATGCTCGGTAGAAGTCATAGAGGAAGTGATTGAGAAGATGCATGAAGAAGAGAAGCATGAAGAAGAAGCTCTACAAGTGGCACTCCATGATGAGGAGATGGGAGATGACCACGAGGTAGATGATGAACTAATGAAGAAGGTGGAGGGCCTTCTCCCTCCAAAGGTACAACTTAAGCCCTTACCTCCCTCACTTAAGTACTCTTTTTTAGGTGAGGGAGAGACTTATCCCGTTATCATTAATGCTAATCTAAGTGAAGGCCAAGAACTTGAACTTTTGAAAGTTTTGAAAACTCATAGGGGTTCACTTGGATATAGCATTGATGATATCAAAGGGTTAAGTCCTAATCTTTGCATGCATAGAATTGTCTTGGAGGAGGGTAGCAAACCTAAGGTAGATGGGCTACGTAGGTTGAACCCTAAGATGGCGGAAGTGGTTAAAAGTGAGGTTATGAAGTTGTTAGAGGCCGGGATTATCTACCAAATAACCGATAGTTCTTGGGTGAGCCCCGTCCATGTAGTGCCCAAGAAAGGAGGGGTGACTATGGTGGAACAAGAGGATGGGACTCTCTTAGCTTCTAGACCCGTGACCGGGTGGCGGATGTGCATTGACTATCGCAAATTAAATGCCGCCACCCTCAAAGACCACTACCCCATCCCCTTTATTGACCAAATGCTTGAAAGGTTGGCGGGGCATTCTTACTATTCATTTCTAGATGGTTATTCCGGGTTTTTCCAAATCCCCATACACCCGGAAGACCAAGAGAAAACCACATTCACTTGTCCCATAGGAGTTTATGCTTATAGGAGGATGCCCTTTGGGCTTTGTAATGCTCCGGGGACTTTCCAAAGATGTATGACGGCAATTTTTGCCGATTTTCTTGAGAAGAGTATGGAGGTCTTCATGGACGACTTTAGTGTCCATGGAGACTCATTTGATCTTGGACTTTTAAATTTGTCTCATGTTTTGCAAAGATGTGAGGAGCACAACCTTGTCCTCAATTGGGAGAAGTGCCACTTTATGGTGGAGGAGGGGGTTGTGCTTGGTCACATCGTGTCTAAGAGAGGCATAGAAGTTGATATGGCTAAGGTTTCGGTAATAGAAAACTTGTCACCCCCTACAAATGTGAAGGGAGTGAGAAGCTTTCTAGGCCATGCGGGCTTTTACCGACGTTTCATCAAAGACTTTTCTAAAATAGCCAAGCCTTTAACTTCTCTTCTTCTCAAAGACACACCATTTGTATTTGATGAATTTTGCTTGAGTGCTTTTTGTAGGTTGAAGGAGGCTCTTGTGACGGCTCCCATAATCCGATCACCGGATTGGAGCCTTCCCTTCGAAGTTATGTGCGACGCCTCCGATTATGCGGTCGGGGCGGTGCTTGGCCAAGTTGTGGACAAGAAGCATCATGTAATCTACTACACAAGCAAAACTCTTGATCAAGCCCAAGTCAACTACTCTACGACGGAAAAGGAGATGCTAGCCATTGTTCATGCCGTGGAAAAGTTCCGGCAATACTTTGTTGGTGCTAAGGTTGTGGTATACTCGGATCACTCCGCTTTGAGGCAATTGTTAGTGAAAAAGGATGCAAAACCAAGGCTCTTGAGGTGGGTTCTTCTACTTCAAGAGTTTGACTTGGAAATTAAAGACAAGGCGGGGTCGGAGAATGTTGTTGCCGACCACCTATCTAGATTGACTACCGAAGATCATGGGTTGAAGGATGAGAGTGGCCCGATCAATGAGTGGTTGAGAGAAGATAGTTTGATGATGATAGGTGGTAAATCACCATGGTTTGCGGACTTGGCAAATTTGATTGTGAGTGGGTTTATTCCGGAAGAGTTGGATGCTAGAGCTAGGAGGAAGTTGAAGCATGACTCAAAACGCTATTTTTGGAATGACCCACATCTTTTTCGCAAGTGTGGTGATGGCATGTTCCGAAGATGTGTTCCTAGAGAAGAAGGTATGGAGATTGTTGATAGAATTCACAACTCGGCCTATGGGGGCCACCTTGGTACATCTCGCACCATTGCAAAGGTGTTACAAGGTGGTTTCTATTGGCCATCTATGTTCAAGGATATCCACTACTTTGTCAAATCTTGTGATCGGTGCCAACGAACGGGGAATATTAGTCAAAGGAATGAGATGCCTCTTCAAAACATTCTTGAGATTGAGCTTTTTGATTGTTGGGGAGTTGATTTCATGGGACCATTTCCCAACTCTTGTGGGAATGAGTACATTTTGGTAGCGGTGGACTATGTGTCCAAGTGGATTGAAGCCGTTGCCACCCCAACAAATGATGCTAAGGTTGTTATCAAGCTCTTCAAGAACACTATATTTCCGAGATTTGGGACCCCAAGAGTGGTGATTAGCGACGGGGGTTCGCACTTTAGGAAGAGCACTTTCAAGTTCTTACTTTCTTCCCATGGTGTCACTCATAAGACCGCTCTTGCCTACCACCCTCAAACTAGTGGGCAAGTCGAGGTCTCAAACCGTCAAATAAAAGCTATCTTGGAGAAGACTACAAGCAAAGGTAGGAAGGATTGGTCTCAAAAGCTTCCGGATGTTCTATGGGCCCTTCGCACCGCTTTCAAAACTCCACTCGGCACAACTCCCTACAAGCTTGTTTATGGAAAAGCTTGTCACTTGCCAATCGAGTTGGAGCACAAGGCATGGTGGGCCTTAAAGGAGATGAACTTTGATATTGATATGGCCGGAGAGCTACGATTTCTCCAAATGAATGAACTTGAAGAGCTAAGACTTGATGCCTACGAGAGCTCAAAAATCTACAAGGAGCAAACCAAGAAATGGCATGATGCCAAATTAGTTGATAAAGATGTAAAAGTGGGTGACCAAGTCTTGCTCTATAATTCTAGAGTCAAGTTGTTTCCGGGAAAGCTACGCTCTAGATGGTCGGGTCCTTTCAAAGTTATTGACATTTCCCCACATGGAGCTTTTGAACTTTGGAGCGAAGAAGGTGGTAATTTCAAGGTCAATGGGCATCGAGTGAAAAGATATTTCGATGGAGATGAAAAGGGAACGGTGGAAGTACTCTTCCTTGGGGATCCACTTCCCGAGGAGGAGTCTTGTTTGTAAACTCTTGAGATTTGATAGGTTTGGTGGAGTCCCTCAACAACCACCAATTTTTTTGTATATAGCATGCATATTAGGAATAGTTGTGAAGATTTGGATTTGTGTACTCGGTTTTTCGTCTTTAGGAAGAAGTTTTAGGAAAGTTTGAAACACTTGTAGTCGGGTTTGGTTTGAAACCGTATCATTGGGATTATGTTGGTTGGGTGATTATTGTTGGTGACTTGGGTTTCTTAGGGGATTTGTTGTGACTTTTGAAGACGAGGTGAAGATTTGAAGACGTGCTCCAGGCCGGTCGACCGGCAGCCGGGGTGCCGACCGGCCCAGAGCACTCCAGAAGGTGATTTTGAAGTTTGAAAATTGATGTGCAGGTGTTCCAGGCCGGTCGACCGGCAGCCGGGGTCCAACCGGCCTGGAGCACATTATCATAGAGGCTGATTTTTTGGAAATTTTTGAGCTGTGTTCTGTGCCGGTCGACCGGCGGCCGGTCTGTCACCGGCCCAGAGCACACTATTGCTGAGTTTTTGAAAGTTGAGAATTTTGAGCTGCGTTCTAGGCCGGTCGACCGGCAGCCGGGGTCTGACCGGCCTAGACTACCTGATAACGCAAAAACCCAAAAATCCACAAAAATCAAAATTTTGACTTGGGGTCCAGGCCGGTCGACCGGCGGCCGGTGTCTGGACCGGCCCAGAACCCACCCGAGAGCAATTAAACAACTCGTGAGCCAAAAATTTTTTTTTCTTTCTTTCATTCTTCTTCATTCTTCCTTCCTTCTTTCTTCTTCCTTCCTTCAAAACTCAACAAACCCACAACAAAAACTCACCAAAACTCACAAAAACAACCCCATTACTCACCCAATCCCACATCTAACCCACAAATTAACCCACTACTTCACCTAAATACATCCCAAAACCTCAAAAACCCAATTTTTCCCTCTTTCAATTGAATATTCCGAAAATCAACATGGCTCAACCACCACCAAGGAAAAGGACAAGAGCTCAACTTGAGGCCGAGTTGGAGGCTAGGCTTCAGCAGGTGACGGCGGGAATGGGTCCGGATAACGATTTTCCGGATATCGTCTTCGTAAGTGAAATAGCAAGAGGTAAATTTCAATGTTTAAAGCGTAGACCTCTTCCCCACTCCCGTTTTATTTGCCGGAATACTATGCG
>JAIUZE010070603.1:0-31544 GCA_022085475.1 Heliosperma pusillum | reverse complement strand
GAGGTTTGATGAATTATGCCAATATCAAGAAGAAATTGAGACAAGGAATTGCTAGATCCTAATTCAAAAGCATTATCAGACCTAATGGTTTTGATTTTCTTTCCAAACTGAGTTTCAACCATAGAGATAAAAGTTTTGATGAATACAAATGCATTACCCTTGCTTGTTAACAGATGAGTCCAGGTACACCTACTAAAATCATCTACAATAGTTAAGAAATACCTATATCCATTGTATGTCTGAGTATGATAAGGTCCCCACAAGTCTATGTGAATAAGATCAAAAGGTGCAAAGGAAATAGAATCACTTAATTGAAAAGACAGCTTATGTTGTCTAGCTTTAGCACAAATAGAACAAGAATGCAAAGCACTATGATTATCCATATTCAAATTACAAAGTTGTAACTGTTTCAATTTATACAAAGGTAAATGGCCTAATCTGTGATGCCAAAGTTCACTAGAAACAGATGCAAGTACAAGATTAGAATTGCTATTATTAGAAGTAGACTGTTGATTATCAGAATGCACAGCATTTTGCAGAAGATAGAGGTCATTATGGTTTTTACCAAGGACCCAAAGCCTCTTGGAAGAGTCCTGCAAATAACACAGGTTAGGGGTAAAACTAACAGTAGTTTTAAGTTGTCTTCAGAGTTTACTAATGGACAAAAGGTTTATCTTAAAGTAAGGCACATATAACACATTGTGTAATGAAAATTTTGAGTTTATCTGCACTGAACCAATGATATTAACTAGAATGCTTTGTCCATTGGGTAAAGAAATGGTGCAAGGTTTGTCTAATTGTCTAATATCAGAAAACAATGCTTTATTGGAACACATGTGATCACTGACACCAGTATCAAGTATCCAGGAATTAAAAAATGCGTTGTATTGAGTAGATAGGACATTACCAGCAAAATTAGCAGAAGACGGAGGCCCATCAGAATTGTTATTAAAATTCCTAGTTTGATGCTGTGTTTCACCATAGTTTCATGTTCCTTCACCAGTTGTGACAGTGTTGGTATCATTATTATTATTCCCAGCATAATTCCCATAAGATCCTAAGACCCCTTCTTGGTCCTGAAACACATTAGCAGCAAATCTCCTGTTCCTCTTCTGCAAATGATAGCAATTATATGTCTTGTGTCCTGGTTTGTTACAGAATATACAGAACATGGGCTGTTTTTCCTGACTTTGATCATTATTGTTTGGGTTAAAATTCTTTCCTTTATACCCATTATTATACTGAGTAAAGTTGTTGCCTTTCTTGAACCCTTGATAGCTTTGATTGGAAGACTGAAATCCTTGTCCTGTACTTGACTAAGCATTTTGATTCTGACTGTAAGTATTATTCTTGTAATACTTTTGATGATTAGGATTTTGTCCCCAATTGTTGGTTTTGTAATTCATGTTCTTGGCATATAATGCAGCTGAATCAGGTTGAAATTGAACTGAATTGTGTATTTCTCTTTGACCTTCTTCTTGCAACAAATTGTTGTATATGGCAGACACTTTAGGTAATGGATTTTGCAGAAGTATGGTCCCTCTTATAGTTGCATAAGAGTCATTAAGACCCATTAAGAACTGAACATCTCTTTGATCTTCTTGGAACTTAAGTTGTTTTACTTTTGCACCACAAGCACAATTACAGAAACATATAGGATTCATTTCCATACCATCAATTTCATCCCAGATTGTCTTGAGCTTTGTAAAATATGTTGCAATGCTATCATTGCTCTGTGAAAAGTCATTGAGTTTCTTCTGAACCCCGTACAACTGTGTGCCATTAGACTGGCCAAATATTTCCACGAGCTCAGACCAGGCAGCACGAACAGAATTACTGAAAAGAATGGACTTTGAAATCTCAGGAGAAACATTGTTTAGAATCCAAGAAAATACAGTGTCATTACACCTTTGCCAATACTTTGCAGTAGGTGCAATAAGAGAAGGTTTTGGAATGGTACCATCAATAGGTCCTACTTTATTTTTGGTTGATAATGCAATAAGCATCGCCCTTTTCCAGCTTCCAAACCCAGTTCCATCAAAAGGAGAAGCAACCAATTTGTTACTGAGAGTATCTGAATGATGTATCTAATGTGGATCATCCATGCTGATTTCTGCACTACTATCAGATTCTGTATTTGTTGGCATTTTCTTGGAGATGAACTTTAATGGATATGAATATGAAGAAAGAAAGAATAAAAGAAACGGACTTCAATGGAGATTTACAAGAAAAGGTATGAATATTTATTGAGCGGAAGTCTTTAACAGAAACAGGTTATGAACCTACTCTGATACCATGTTGAAGTTTGAATAACCTTCATCATGATGAGCAATATTAATCTGAAGTAGTAGTTAGAGAGAAGATTAAGAGAAAAGACTTAGAGAGAGATGTGAGGAAATTGATATGTATTATCAAATGAATTGTTGATTTACAATATTGCTGATATCTGTATTTATATATAAGCTATCAATCATACTTGGACTATAACTAGGAAAGCCAAGTACTAACAACCAGCTAACAACCTTAACAACTTGTAACTAACTTGTAACTAACTCTATTTATACACCAACAGTTATAGTTGACAAGGACAAATTGGTAATGTAAATGCTAATGGCAAAAAGGATGAATTGGAGATTTGGAGGAGATTAATGGGGTTTGGTGTTTTTTAGAAGAAAGAGAAGACCTGTTAAATAGGTAGCCCTTCCACCAGATTTAGTAAAAGGAAGTAGACATGAAAGTTTGGCATATTGATTGTTAAAATAAGATTTGGAGTATTTTAGGAAGCACCCCAATAATTTGGAGTATTGTTATTAAATAACCCAAAAATTGAAGATGAATAGTATGAGCGAGGGTGAGTTAGTGAAATTTGTAGACTTTAAGTTGGGCTAAACCATAAATGTATCATGTTTCTATATAAAATTTGTCCTTAAATATTTACATCTTTTTATAATAACAAAATTTAAAAATACATACTCGTGCAATTTGCACGGGTTTAAGACTAGTTAGTAACCAATTTAAGTCCAAGATCATAGCGTCACTTTACCAAACATTCTAAAAATGAAGATTTATGAGGCAAACAATGCATCATTGGTACAAGCAGTGCAAGCCAAAAGAGTTATGGATCTAGAGTAATAGAACAGCTTTACACTTAACTATTCATAAAACAAGAAGGTTCAAGTTGCTACTAATCAGACTCTTCAGTCATATCTGATGCTTGCTTCTCCCAGCAATCGTCTTCCTGTTCATATTCTTCCCCCTCGGTCTCAGTGTTCTCCGCATCCTCAGCATTATCAAGCAAGCAGTCTTGCGGTGTCAGAACGTTTATACCCTTTCCCTGATAACGAAGGCCTATTCTCATCACATTGTAAACCTTATTTCTAATCAAAGCCAATGGATGTGGTTCAGCCAATTTACCCCTCCTATACCCTTCTCTCAGGGCAACAGTCGTCGTCTTACACTTAAGGGACAGATAGAATATCCCCGGGTACCTAGTGAAAATCCGAGTAAATGTTAGAGGAAGAACCAACTCCCCCCTCAAACTCGTCAAATAATTCCTTCTAGTTTTCTTATGTATTGTCAAGCTCAAGAACTCGTGCAACAGCCCCACAATCCGCTTCTCCATAAGGTCGCTTGCAGGATCAAGTCCCGTACAATCCTCATAAGGCGAAACGTAGTGCAGCTTTTGAAACTCCTCCATCCAAGCCTTAACCTTGTTTTGAGCCCCATAACACCTAGGGAAAATCATGGGGAACGACAACGCCGTGTGCCCCTTCTTAAACTGTCTATAATCATTCCCTAAACTAGTAATCTCAGACTTCCTCTCCAAAGCGGAAACCGCAAACTCATCCCTCCATTCCACAAGGCCCAAAACTGACAACCCATTACTCCCTTTCGAAACCCGAATCCAATCTGGGTATTTGTCAACAATCAAATTCTCAAACTTATCAGGCAAACCCAAATCCCATTTCAAAGAATACAACTTTTCCAAAGGCACAGACCTAGATTTCATCATCATAAGAACCCTACACAACCTCTCTAAAATACCCAATTCATCATTACCATAAATCAACTGTTCTTGTTCATCTAAAGCTAATGCAACATCAGTAAGACGAAAACAATGCAAAGATTGATAACGAGAATGAGGGAATTCATGGAAAAGAGTAGGATACCTTCGGAGAAAACGTAAAACA
Organism: Heliosperma pusillum; assembly: GCA_022085475.1. Classification (NCBI taxonomy): domain Eukaryota; kingdom Viridiplantae; phylum Streptophyta; class Magnoliopsida; order Caryophyllales; family Caryophyllaceae; genus Heliosperma; species Heliosperma pusillum. The sequence continues at coordinate 27,354 of JAIUZE010070603.1, read as the reverse complement.
GGGATGGTGAGACCAAGAGGTTTATGCCAATTTTCAACAGTTTTGGAAGTTAAAAAGGAAGTTGGAGAGCGTTTAATGGCGTCTTTGAGAAGCATGGCTGCTTTGACATCGGTATCGATGTCGATAATATGGTCGAAAGCTTTGTTCTTTACCCATTTTAGACGGACTTTGGTGATGGTTCGACATTGTTGAAGGTGGTAGAGATTGGAAGAGATTAAATGGGGTTTTTTAGAGCAGAGGAAGAGGATGGTGTAAGATTTTTTTAGCATTAATTAAGATGGTGATTTGGGGGATTTTGTGAGGGGTTTATGTTTATTTGAGGTTTTTGGTTTGTTGGATTGATTGAAATTGAGACTTCAGGAAGATGAAAATGGTGATTGGGTTACTTAGGTAGTCAGAGTTTTATGCTATTTTGAGTCAAAGTGTGTGTCTACTGCCCGGGCACGTTGGGGCCCGAGCACGGCATAGTTCCGACACAGTGAATAGTACGGGCCGGCACATGCACGACACGACATATCCTAGAGTGGGCCGCGGCAAGAGAATTAGTGATTTAACACAAGCACGATGGCTCATTCACGATGGACTAGGAGTAAATAATTTTAAACAAAACACTGAAAAACAACCCAAACACGGCTCCGAACAGACCATGGGCCAAGCCACGACCGAAGGAGATGAGTTGGGCCAGGCACGAGAACGATACGAAGGCCCACCAATCCGTGTCTGGTGGAGGGCTGGGCACAACGGGCTGGGCACAACGGGCTGACACAAAGCCCGGCCCGCCCGGCCCATAGTCAAAGGTTTTTCATTCACATCATTTTGACATTTTTTTTGGCAACTAAAGAAAAACAGAAAGTCTTACTTGTGATGGGACGATCAATCGCAAGTTTATGACGGGTTAATCTCTCCTCACAAAGAACAAGTGGGAGTGCAAGTGGGGGATCCATTTGTCCCCCACTTGCACTTTATGAAAAGAGCTTGACCCGTCATCCCGTCACAAATAAGAATTTGTGAAAGAAAAAATAGCTTACATTACAACAGTGGATATGTTAGAAGGCCTAGCTTCTACCACCTACATTTTTAGGATCAAACAATCCAACATTAGGTATTTATATGTGTTAGAAGGTGGAACATGCCATGAATATATTAAATTCTCTTTTGAAAGACCTTATACATGCTTACCAGGGTTTGACGACAATGACCTCGAATTTTACTGTAGCTATTTTTTTCGGAATAAGGTTATATGTTTGGAGTTGTTATGTGTCTTTCTATTTTCGCATCTATTTAGGAGTTTCTTTAAAGAATACTACATAAGGTGGAGTCTTCTTTTAAATTGTTGAAAACAATAATTTTCAGTTAGTGCTAAGAATTGAAAAAAAAAATCAATTTAGTGCTGAAAATGAACATATTTATCATTTTTGGTGCATATAGGACTCGAAACCAGAGGTGAAAGGACTCACATATATATGTATATAACCAAGAATTTGGAGTCGTATATATCGACAGTCAACCAATTTTCATACCCATACCCGCTCTGTCACCCATGGCGGGTAAAAGTTTCCATACCCGTACCCGCCCCGTCGGGTGAAAGTCTAAACACGTACCTGCCTTGTTACCTACCAACCAATTATGTCATAACCTACATATTTAATCACTATGAATTTCCACAAATTTTCATTTTTATATTTCTAGTATAAGATTTTTAGTAAGAAATACTCCATCCTATTCTATGTATTCTTCCCCTTTGCTTTTTGCACAAGAAATAAGGAAATCAATTTAGGCCACACAAAATACACACATCACAATCTCACATGCAATTCAATATGGACGACACAAAGCAATCCAAAAAAGGAAATAGGGAAGAAAACTTGAACAGACAAATAAGGAAATATGGAAGAATAGATGAAATAGGAGGAACTAATAAAGAACATTATAGAAAGTCATATTAATATACTCGTGTATTTTTTTAACGGAAAGTTCACGCGGTACCCTCGAGTTTTGACACTTTGCACGAAATACCCGGCCAATTTTTTGTTCCGAAAAACTTTAAAAGACCATAACTCGTGTTTACGAGTTCATAAAGTTAAGAATTTATTTTTCAAATTGATCATCTTTCCGAGAACTACGATTCAAACTTTTCTTTTGTCGTATTCGGATTCCGTGGCTAAAAGTTTTTGTGTGTCAAAGTTTTTTCTACCGAACAAACTTTGAGTGACCATATATCTTGGTCACGACTTCCAAACTCGACAATTATTTTCTCAAATTATAGTTCTCAGAAAGACGTTCGATTTGAAAAAAAAAATCGTCACTTTTTGAACTCGTAAACACGAGTTATGGCCTCTTAAAGTTTTTCGGATAAAAAATTGGGTATATCACGCAAAATTTGAAACCTCAGGAGTACCGCGTAAATAATCCGTTTTTTTAATACTAGGTGGGTAGGCAGGTATTAGGTGGGTCTGACGTAAAACCCACCCCACTCCACCGCCCATAGCGGATGGAATTTTGTACCCGTCTAAAGCTCTATCCATACTCACCCCAACTGGGGCAGGTGCAGGGCGGTACCCGCTTTTACCTGCCCCGCTAACATCTCTAATGGCCATGGGTTTGTCGCGGTGGTATGTAGGGATGACAATGGATCATGGATTCTATGTAAATCTTCAAAATCCTATCCTAATGGTTAGGATTAAGTACCAAAATTTGGACCAATTGGATATAAATAAGATATGGGTCCAGTGATTTGAAACGGGCTTGGATATAGATTTATCAAACCGACTCAGATTCTATCGTAGACCCATTTTTAATAGCTAAAAAAAAACGGCGAAGTCACAGGTAGAAAATAATTGACTTTCCCATAATAACAAGTCTCATTGAAGATGGACATATTTGTTTTCAATGAAGTCTGTTTTCATTAAAGACGTATATGCCCTTCTTCAATGAGAATTTGTGATCCCAAAATTAGGTCATTTATATTTCACATTTGTCTAACAATACTGCCATTACATCAAAGTTTTAAAATTTTTGTAAGACCCGAATAACCCAACCCGTTAAGACTGGCTGGCCTGAGACCCGAATGTTACCCGAAAAGTATAACCCGAACATGACCCCATTTGACCAGATGCGAAAGTGACCCGACTTGAAATGACTCGACTTGAAGTGATCCGAAGTGACCCAAACGACCCGAAATGACCAAAATAACTTATTTTAAGCACAATCCGGATCCGAAATGACCCAAACGACCGACCCAAAAATAATCCGACCAAAAAGCGATGACCCGAAATTAACCAGATAATTAGTGACCCGAATGATTCGGCCCGAATGACCCATTTTCTATGCCTAGTTATACGCTATGTTTTTGCTTCTTTTACATGTGTTAGATTTTGGATCCACAGGGTTACCCATATCCGTAGGGTGTGGCTATTTTGGACTCATCGCTCAAGGGTAGGATATAGGTAGAGATGGCAATGGATCCAGGACCCTATCCAGATCCGCGGATCCGGACCCTGATGGAGCGGATATGGATCTCATTTTTATGGATCCAGTGGATATGGGTCGGATATGGATCCTAAAAAATTTACGCGGATCTGGATATGGATCTTGTTGCTAAGATCCAGACCCTACTAGACCTGGCAAACGGGTCAACCGGGTCGGGTTCGGGTCGGGCCAGTTCGGGTCGGGTCAGTTCGGGTCTTTCGTTGATTTCGGGTTAATTCGGGTCGGGTCGGGTTATTTCGGGTTTCAGGTTTGTTTCGGGTTAGTTGTCGGGTCCGTTTCGGGTCAACCAGGTCGGGTTATTTCGGGCCGGGTCATTTTCGGGTCAAAGAATAAGAGACAAAAGGCCATTTTAAGTCTTTTCGGTTCAATTAAAGTTATGTTTTGTCGGGTCATTTTCGGGTTGAGTGGTTTTGGATCAGGTTATTTTCGGGCCGGGTCAGTTACGGGTCAAGAAAGATCGGGTCATGTTCGGGTCGGGTCGGGTCTAATCAGGTTTCGGGTCACATTCGGGTGTTGTAGTTCGGGTCAATTTCGGGTCACGGGTCGGGTCAATCGGGTCGGGTTGCTTTTGCCAGGTCTAGACCCTACCCACGGATCCATATCTTTTATTTTTTTTAATTTATTTTAATTATATAAGGATAACTAAAGTTTATAATGCTTATCTTTTCTAATTTAATCAACTCTCATATGTCATTTTACTTATTTCATAGGTCATTCTTAATTTATAATACAATTTAAATATTTGTAAATTAACTTTTTCCTCATCCAAATAATAACTTACGCGGTAATTAGTTACTTTATTACGTTAAATGTCGATATAATGTATACTTATAATCTTATTAAACATTCTAATACATTTTATGTAATTTTAATAGAAAAATTACATTTAAAAGATGAATAATTTAATAAAATATTTTGAAAACGATCAGATCCATTTGGGATCCAGATCCTACCCTGATCCACGGATCTGGATATGGATCTGAAAATTTTGGACCCTGCGGATATGGGGCGGATCTGGATCCAACATATACAATATGGATCTGGATCTGGATCTTATAGGACCCTATCCAGATCCTATCCATTGCCATCCCTAGATATAGGTCTACCATTGGGTAACGGACTAGGTAGCACGGACAATTCTCCTAACCAGCCGTCCCGTGTCGGACACGGACACACGAACACTTATAAACAAGGAATGTGAGATTGAAATACTAGAAGAGGTCGATTAGAAGATGAGTGGGGGTGAGAAAATTGATTAGAAGATGAGTTTGGGTAGGGAATGAGAATAAATTATAGTTAAAGTCAAGTTTTACGCTCAATTATTTATATTTAATATCAAATACTAATACAAAAATAAAATTGTATGTTATTTATAACTATAAAATATATATTTTATTAAATTTATATGCCGTGTCCCGTGTCCTAAATTTCATGAGATGCCGTATCACGTGTCCGTGTCGTGTCCGTGTCCATTTTGGTGCTACCTAGGTAACGGATATGGATCTGGGTTTTAATGATCGAGACCCTACTCATTGTAATCCTTAGTACTAGGTCAACAGTTTTAATCCAAGGTGGGATTCGATGCCTAATTGCAGTAACTTACCAAATACAAACTAAGCCTCAATAGGCTATTGATTCTAACTAAGTGGGTCTTGCATGCAGAGGCGGAGCCAGGATTTATAATATGGGGTAGCGGAATTATTGTAGTCATTTTTTCTTCTCTAAAGTGGCGCGAATAAAATAACGTCGATTTGTTAGCAAATTTGCTACTCGCTTTCTTATTATTCCATAAAACTAACTTATTTGAATTTGAAAATATGATAAAAAAATTTCAATTATAAATTTGTTAGTTTTTACCTAATTAAGATTACTTGCAGTAGCCTTTGCCAATTTTGTTCATTCGATAGTACTCCTTTTCATTCGCCAGTTTTTTTACGTTTTCTTTTGGTACATAATATTTAGGACATAACATGCATGTGACTTATAAGGATTGGGTTAGTTTTACGAAATAAATTAACCTTGAAAAAAACCGTAAAAAATCTCTTAAATATATCAGAGAAAAAACCTACATAATCTAATGAGTAAATTGAAATAATGACAGGCTTTGGGCATGCCACTTCCATTCTAATTATTTCTAGCCGCCCAAACCTCAATAAAAAATATGGACAAAATGGAAAATAAACGAAATGAAGAAAGTTTGTGCTATGTAAAATAAATAAATGAAGAAAGAGGGCAACCAAGGATCGAACTCCAAACCTTTCCCCTACCATCCAGGTACTCAATAAACCACTCTACCACTGGAATACACATGCTACTTAATTGGTCCTGCATTTATTTAACAGTAAGCGAGATATTTGGGGTAGCGAACAATCACCTTCTTCATCAATTTTTTCGGGTTTGGGGTAGCTCCTATGTACCTCCGCCCCTGCTTGCATGGTGGTTGTTCACCTCAATCCTTAGCCATAAGATTAGGATTCGATTTGTGCCCGTAACAGTGGCTGAGCCAGGATTTGAACTTAAGGAGGTGAACGACTAATGACGTAGGGTACAACTCAAAAAAATTCCGAAAACTTTTACGAAAAACTTCAAAAAATTTAAATATGGATATCTTGACTTACTCCCCAAAATAATACCGATTCTCACGAGTACTACACTACTTATACTAATCAAATATTTTTTTATTAATACAAACTCGTCATTCCAATGAGACTCTTATTTGGTCCTATTTTAGACGCGTAGTGGTTGGGAAGCAACTGCTAGGGCTAATCGTCGGTCCGAAACCAGACCAGATCAGCCACAAGATGCCAGTAATTTCTAAAACTAGGAACCGCAGACCGGTCTGGCAAGCCTAGGTTTGGACTCGGATCTAACCTGAGATACCGGTCCCTAAGAGAACGGACGTCCACACTATATTTGGGGAAATTCCATTACGTGATTTACAAATGTGTCGTAAGATGATTGGCATCGTGTATATACAGCAGTGATGGCGTTTAGAAGGCCCACTCTGAAAACCATAGTCGTAACTTGCAAGTCCCTCCAACTGAATCCAGTATACCCAATGTTAAGCCTGGCAGATGGGTGTGATTTAGGTCCGCTTCGGGTGGCCGGTCTGGACCATTTTTTGCAGGCAATAGGTGGCTGCTGTAAAGGATCTAGGGGAGGGGATGATTGGTAGGGCTGAGGACCCGAGTGTTGCTACTTGCTGGTTGGTGTGGGGGTAATTGTAAGAAACTGCAACTTACTACCATCAAGCTAGAATCTAAACAAAGGCCATCATATCTAACATTAAAACAAACAAAAAGGCTAAATTCATTTTCTGGAGATGCACAAGTAACAACAGTGGTTAAGCGGGATAATAGGATCGAATTAAATACTCTAAATTTACCTGCCCTCCCTTCAGGGCTTCTCTCCAAATCCCTCGATGCAAAAACACACCCCCAAAACCGATTCCTGATCCATTGATAGAAAAATACTTTGAAAGCAAGATCAACAGGACAAAGATTCAAGACAGCTTCAAACTTTGAAATAAAAAACATATCTCAAGTCTCAAATCCACAAGAATAGTAGTCAGAAAACCTGATTCGACTGTCTAAAGCAATTTCCATAGGATTGATTGATATCTCTAACAACAAAACTTCAAATAAGTTCACATATCCAAGATTCCACAACCTATTGTTCATCAGTTTTAAGGTGTTGAAAAGCATACTAAAGGTACGACAGGAAGAAACAGCACAGCAAACAACAATTTCTAGTAACCGCCCTTGAGATCATTTGTGACATCATATGGAATGGGTGTGACAGTCTCAATGGTGGTACCCTCGACCAAGAAACCTGGCTTGGGACCCTCAGGCTGCCTCTTAGTGCTGATCTTCACACCCTTAGCCTTAGCCTCGGCCTTGAGTTGGTCATTCTTCTTTACTCGGAGCTTGAAATCCTCCTGGCACCTTGATGGCTGCACATGCTCAATGCGGACATGAATCCTCTTTGGGATGATTTTGTTCCTCACCTACATGTGCATAGCCAATATAGATGAAGCAATGATGCAATTATACGATAGCAAAGCGAGCAACTATACATGTGCACAGCTCATATAGATGATTAAAGTTTAACAATAGCAAAGGAAGCAACTTGGTAGAATATATTGGCAACTAAGTTAGTCGATTCTAATGTTACAAAGAAAAGAGCGTACAAAGGAAACCCAACCAACAAAATTTATCCTTCGAGGCTCTGAAAAGGAAACGCAGCATGAAGTGAAGTCGTCCAACACGATCAAACACAATCAAACATACACCATTCCCTGCTCTCAACGGAGAATAACGGCAAACAAACATTACAAATACAATAAACAATAGCACAGTACAGCGTACACAAATCCCAAAAACAAGCTAACATATACTTTCTCCATCTCAATCATTTGCTTATCTGATTTATTCTTAGTGACGAGTGTTTTAATCAAAGAGAGTACTAAATCAGCATAAATCCGCAAAAAAACATTGCAAAGCCAACAATCAACCCAATTAACCACATTCAATGACATGAATAAGTAACAAATCAAAACATCATCCTTATGAAATCAAAACATTGAATTAAATTAAAAAATGTTTAATCTTACAAAACATTTGATCAAAATAACAAGCTACACAAAATGAATCAAAACTTAAAACAAAAAAAAAAGATCCAAGTTAGTGATAAAGTATACCTGTTTGTTAACCTCAACGCCTATGGCGCGCTTGGTAACATTCCAGACACGACCAGTACGACCATGGTAGAACTTGTGGGGCATACCCTTGTGAATGGCGCCATTAACCTTGACATCGACATACTCACCGACATGGAAGGTTCTCAAGTAAGTTGAGATTGGGATAACACCCTTTCTTCTGAATGGCCTTGCGAACAGATCCCTTGTTCTTGCCCTTAATCCGTGACCTGCAGGCATTTTTGTGTCGACTGCTTACTTTCGGGAATTAGGGTTTTGGTTTTTCATTTTTGGGGGGTTTATAAAGGCTGGGATTTCATTAGACCTACTTTCTTTTTTTCTTGGGCTTTTTTTTGTGGTGTTGAATTGAGTACTTTTTAAATAAATTGGGCCTAGTAGACTTGGAGTGGTTCTTATGGGTGATGAGTACACCTGACAAAACTGACCCAATCCAAATAACCTGATCCGATAAGGCTGACCTGAGACCCAAAAGCGATCCGGAATTGCCTGGCCTGAAACCCGAATTGATCTGACCGACCCGAACCTTGACCGACCTGAAAGAGACCCGACCCGAAACCACCGACGACCCGATTTGAAATGATCCTAAATGACCAAATTTATTGAGATTAAGGGTTATAATGAGACGGGACAGCCAACGTGCAACTCAAGCTCGGCTTGGTCCAAATTGGCTCGACGTCGTGTTTGACTCGAAAACTAACTTGATCATTTTGACCTGGAAATAGTCTAAATAAATCGGATATAAATCTAAAATGACCCGATTCAAAATGACTCATACCCGAAATGGCCCAAACCCAAAGTGACCAAAACCCGAAAGCGACTTGACCCGAAAGATTGAGCAAACGCGAGATGACCCGAAAGATTGAGCAAACGCGAGATGACCCGACCCAAACCCGACCCGTTTGACCCATTTGTCAGGTATAGTGATGAGGATGTGTGTTGTATAGACCTAACAAACGTGTCGAGTGGTTTCGGGTTTGGGTGACATACGGAACGTGTGTGTTTTGTTGCAGATAAATACGTGTGATGTGTCAACTCTATATGAATTTCGATTCAACTTTGGGTAAAAAAATGGGTTGATCAACAACATCTTGTGCTATTTTTAAAAACTTTTTTGTAACGTAATTCATACCATCTATACGTTTTGTCTTCATGCTCCTCTTAGTAGTCTCAATTGTTACCATTCTCACCATCATCACCACAACCACCATCATCGTTATATTCATTAACTCGAAAAGTACAAAAGGGGGGGTCAAATAAGATAGTAGTGATGACGTGGCATGCGGTTTGAGGTGATAAGGTAATAGTGGCGCGTGGCACACGGTTCAAGTTTAGTAGGAGACAATGTTAATTTGGCACACGATGCAAGCACATGACGTGACAATATTGACTTGGTTATCATGCAGACCGAGGTGGTGGCAGTATTGACCTGGAATCTAGTTTGACATAATACAGTGAACGTGATGGCGTGGCATGTGGTTTGAGGTAATGTTGTGACATATATACATATGATTCCTCAAATTTGTATAAGTCAATACCTAGTTGACATTGTGCGTGCATTTTAAGAAAGACATATTGTCATGATCTAACGGTCAATCCGCTATGGGTCGGGTTTTGACTCAATGTTCACATGCCAAAAATGGTTTAGATATCTTCTGGGTCTGGATTGAAAATATGAATTATTTACGTGCCAATTGTTTGGTCGGGTCAAGCTTTAACATGTTTAGTTTTATACCGACTACAAATCACTCGACTGAGCACCGACCAACTCGACCGTGTAATACCAGAGGTATTACACTGTCATTCATGTTTCATAAATGACAAGTAACATATTGGTGCTTATCGATCTCCTCTTGAAGACAAATTAGCTAGCGAGCGCTATTTTGACAACGATTGAGCCTTTTACATTGTAGCTGGAACCCGTCTTTTCGAGCTTGTTATTTATTTGTTTGAGGTTAAGGGATAGTGATCCTTGTATCTATTCAGGTTTGGCTAATTATATTGGTTACACCCTTTTAATTGTAAACACGTTTCCAAACTCGTTTTCACATCTTAAGTGTGAAAATAATTTTAATTTAAAACATTCCATGGCTATGCCTTATACGATGCCGTGTCACGTTCCCGTGTCTGTTTTGGTGCTACCCAAGTACTAAACAATAGCGTTTCAAACTTTCAACGCCTTAACACAAAAAGAATTTATCTAGGCCATACTATGCCTTTAGGAACGTTTGTACTACGCACTCGATTGTCTTCGTCGTTCAACCACTCAATTGGTCTTTTGACAAGTTGATGCGTATGCTAATAATAATTTCAGGTTTAATTTTTTCTTCTATCCATACCCAACAACCATCATACTTTTTCCCTACGTACCTTTTTGATTGATTATTCTCAACAAACCTACTCCCATAAAAACAATATTCAAACTATATAAGTTCTAACCATTACTAAAACAAAACTTTAATGAACCAAATTATATTTCTTCTCACATGGCAAACTCAATTATTATCTCTTCCATTTTCCTTCTTTCCCTCATCATAACCCTAACTTCATTATTACCTACAAACCAAGCTTACACAAGAACAATCTCTAAGGAATCAATAGGCATAAAAGATGATGACCAACAAACTCAACTAACATTCTACTCCCATGACACCCTAAGCGGGTCGAACCCGACATCAGTTCAAATAGCCAAGGCCTCAGGATCCACCAACTCACCCTCCACATTCGGAGCCCTATCAATGATAGACGACCCGCTAACAGAGACCGCAGATAGCTCCTCAAAACTCATAGGCCGTGCCCAAGGAATGTACGCCATGGCAGACCAAAATGAATTCGCTACAATTATGATTATGAACATTTTGATCCTAGAAGGCGACTTCAATGGAAGTACTCTCAGTGTACTAGGACGGAACATAGTAAACGCGCCTGGCGTACAAGAACTACCTGTAATTGGTGGAACGAGAGGGTTTCGATTTGCTAAGGGTTACGCTCAAGCTAAGACTCAAAGTTATGATCAAAAGACGGGTGATTCGGTTGTTGAGTATAATGTGTTTGTGTCACATTCTTCCTCGTCTAGTACGGGAAGTGATAGTCCGTCCGAGGATGGCGGGTCTCCCGGGTCGCCGAGTAAAAACGGGTCATCTTCGCCAAGGGCGTCAAGTCAGACCTCTTTGTCTAATTTGGTGTCACTTAGTTTTCTATTCATTCCTCTATTGTATTTATGTATTGTTTGAGTGAATTATTAGTGTGATTTTGTATTATTTGAGCAAAATTTCAGTCATTGTTATTGTTAATGTTAATTCAACACAGAGTAATAATGTTGTATGTTAGACTCTTTTATCCGCTACGGTCTTTGTTATAGACGAGAGACTTTCATTAGGCGCGCGTAGTCTCGATTTTTGTTGTATAACTCATTTTATAATAAAGCTATGTAGCCAACTTTCTCTATGTTTTATTTAAAATTACCTACAAAAAAAACACAAACAGTAAACAATTGTCCGGAGAAAATTGAATATATTAGGGATTATTGTCATGTTTGATAATTGTTGAATTAATTTCAACATATATAAGCAGATTCCAAAAACAGATTTTACCTACCATATTTTATTAGAAGGCTAGCAGACAAATAATTTTAATTAGTAGAATTAGTTTAGGTGTTTGGTATTTAGTTGATTGTGAGTTTTCTTTGTAAAATGGAATAATTTTTTATTTATTTATTTTGGAATATGCTAACCAATATACTGTAATGGGTAAGCAGTAGATTGTTAAACATGTTGATCCTAAATATGTTGTTTCAGTATGGTGTGTAATAAACACTCAAATTAATACACCTTCCTCCCCTTTATTGTAATGCAATCGTTTGTGGGCGTTTCGTGAGATAAAAAATCAATGTGCAATTCTTTTTTGATCGGTTGGGGAGTAATAGTTTAAAATTTTGTTGCGTAGAAGCATTACTTTGTGGACATACAATTAATTAGGTCTCGTCTAGTTGACCGCTGGAAATAAACTCCCTAAGTATATTCATTCATGGGAATTAAACTCCCACATAAAAATTCAGGTGAATTTACTGAAAATGTTTGGTTGCCTATCTAGGAACAGTAGGTCTTGCTTGCGACGGATCGGATCTTGCGACGGGTATTTTGTGAGAGGAAATGGGTAGAGGGGACAAGGTGGGCACCCCCCATGTGCTTCTCCACTCACCCTTGATGGGTATTTTGTGAGAGAATATGGTATCCGTCTTAAGCTTGCGACGGATAGTGTCCGTCACAAATGAGAATTTGTGATCTAGGAATCCAATTACACATGAGATTTAATTACTTAAGGGCTAGGGGCCTAGGTAATCCAACTCCTCCATAATGGATGAGTTGAAAAATCAAGAGATTTTTAGAATCCTACAATTTGTAGAAAAAGTGACAACCAAACAAACTCTTATTTTTAAAATTCATGGGAATTTATAATTCCTACGTTTTAAAAGGGCAACCAAACGAGACCTTATATCTTTGCCCTTTGCTTTACAGTTAACAACCCCATGTGGTGGTGGGGCAGGTTATGTTTAAGCACTCCAATGAAATTCATAAGCATGATCATCATAAACAAGCACCAAAGAGACACAAACTTTGTACTACTTTAACTTTAGTCTATTAAAAATACTCAACAGAAGACATCGCAACGAATTTTGGTAGCACAAGGATGAGAAACGTAGCGTCAAATAATTGAATTTGGAGACTTGTGAATGTTTTGAGCATAACTTCTTGGAACGTGAAGATAAAGTAGGTGATCTACCACCATCATCATCTCTACCTCTTTCAACATTATATATACTTGAAAAGTGAAGGTATGCCAAAGTTGATGCTAATACTTGATAATGATGTTTTCCGAGGACCAAAAGAAATAAAGAAATACTACTAAGCTACTATGTGAAACAGACGTATGTGGTCAGTAGACTTAGCTGATCCTCCTATGACTTATAAACAAGGCATCTTCTAGCTGTTTAGATAGAGTCGTTTGGATGTATGTAGGAATTTGTATTATCTAGTAATAAAATAATATATGATTTTAGAATTCACTTAATTAAGAAATATTGTTTAGTTGTTACGAAGGAAGTGCAATTCATGTAATCATTTTAACTTATCTAGGAGAGTATAGGTAAGCAATTTCATCCATTAGGGAGGAATTGAAATTCATGAGAACTTCTAAATCAGGTGAATTGGGGTAACCAAACAATATGCCCATTTTGCAATTCATATGAATTTAAATTCACAAATTCCCACTTGTGACTAACATATCTGTCATAGGCTTGTGACGAGTCAAATAATTCCCACATGGTTGAAAAAGACAAGCCATTTGCGAATACGATTGTGAGATTCGGCAAAACAAGCAATATCATAAAGTAAGTGTCCTCGCCGAGTCCTTTGTGTATAAAAGAAGATTTATTTAATGCTTTGTGATTGATTGGCATGGCATGATTTTAGAGGAAAAGTAAAATAATAATAGGCACTTTACATTTTTTTTTTCAATCTTTCTAATTTGCCATTTATTAAATTAGTTATTTTTTACTTTTTTATAAGTTACATCATTTTATACAATGTTTATTTTAGGTAGTTGTATAAATTGCAAAATAACATCGAAACGTTATTCATATTAGTTAACATATTTTTATATATGAGTAATAATTTTACAAATAACCATGGAATCTTTACATGGAATTAAAATTAGTGCAATGCTATATACAAGTCTAAGGCCATGTTCTTTCCGGCTTAATTTCAGCTCGGCTCTATTCAGCTTTGTTCAGTTTATCTTAAGTCAGTTCTGTTTGCCTTATTTTTCACAAAATTAAGTCTTCATTCAACTTTATTCATTTCAACTTAACTCTTTTCAATTTAGCTGAATTCCGCACACTTTATTTAAATCAGTTCAATTTGTTTCGGTAAAAAAGAACATGACCTAGTTTAACAAGCAAACTTTATTATTAGGGAGTATTACCATAATCACCAGGCCAATTGCGAAGAAAAAAGCAGTTAAAGGTCGTCCGTATACTATTCAACGTTAACCAATTATGAAATTCTCAATAAGTCAAATGATTACGCTCACAAGTCAAGTACGGATGTGATTTGTAGTTGTTTAATATGTGAAATTTCAAACATGATTAGAAATGTGGAACAATAAACTTTGAAGAGACAATGATTTCCATTAGAGGACATGTAAAATTCAAAAGATTCAAAAGACTAAACTTCATCCAAGAAACTTCTTTGCAAGGTGTAGGGTGTAATCGTTCTAGAAATTATAATGCTCTAGAACGTATACTGTTCACTATTCACTAGAGTACGAATTATAAGGCCCTGTTTTTTTCAGCTTAAATGAGCTGAACTGAGTTAAATGGAGGTGAGCTTAATTAAACTAAATTGAATGGAGTCGAGTTGAAGTGAATGAAGTTGAAATAAGACTTAATTTTGTGAAAAGATCAGTTGAATAGAACTGACTAAAACTACACTAAACTGTGTTTAATAGTGCCGAGCTGAAATAAAACGAGCTGAAAAGAACAGGGCCTAAGTAGGTTTAAAAAAAAAAAATACTCCCTCCAATTCTATGTATTCCCTTTTAATAAAATACTCCTCACATATATTGTAAGACGATTTAAGATTAACCATTGACTCGTTTATATGATTCCTATTTCCTACATATTATAGATGAGGGAGCTCCATTTAATTTTTCTTTAGTTAACTAATCTAATTGTCATCTCGATAAACAAGTCTCATTAATTAAACGGCGGTGATAACGCTACTACCATTTTTGTTAATGCCACTCAATCACAAACCAATTACATGGGTATAACTATTCACCCTCTCACAATTTGAGTGACATTAACAAAAACGGTAATAGCGTTATCGTTACCTTGATTAAATGTCTCTTATGCAAATATGACGATTATGTAGCAATCTAAAATTTTCCATGTCTAGTGTCTTGTATCAACCCTACTTAAAAGAAAGCTCAACAACTTCCCCAACCGGTCAATTTAGTATTCCTTCCCTTTTTACTTGTCAATTGTCATGTTCCCCTCCAATTATTCCATACCAACTTACCTAACACACCTTATTACTATCTTATATCCTACGTCCACAAAAACTCTTCTATAATATTCTTCCCTTTTACGCCCTATAATCATAACTTTAATTACTTCAACATTAATTTCCAACAATGTCCCTCTCTAATTTCCCCTCAATTATTCTCCTCCTCCTAACATTAATCATAATTCCCACAACAAATGCCATCTTTTCTAGACGCATTACTAAACAAGAATTTAGCAACAACAAACTACAACAACCCGATAATCTCACCCACATACAATTCTACTTCCACGACTACGTGACCGGTCCAAACCCGACAGCCCTCCGTATAGCCCAAGCATCGTCCACGGCCCAATCCACGAGCACGTTTGGTGCCCTAGTAATGATAGATGACCCGTTAACCGAAGGCCCAGATAATAGCTCAAAGGTTATCGGGTACGCACAAGGTATGTACGGGTTTGCGGACCAAAAACAGTTAGCGTTACTAATGACTATGAATTTGGTGTTTTCAGATGGGCAGTTTAATGGGAGTACGTTGAGTGTTATGGGAAGGAATTCAGTGATGGAACAAGTAAGGGAATTGGCTGTTGTTGGTGGAAGTGGTTTGTTTAAGTCTGCTACTGGTTATGCACAAGCTAAAACTGTTACGTTTATGGATACTAATGGAGCTACTATTGTTGAGTATAATGTTTATGTTTCTCATTGATTTATTTAGAGCAATTTTTGTATGAAACCATCTCAGATCAGTTTAATATCTGTGATTATAATTTGAAATATTTCTTACTCATTTTATTTTATATATCTTTTATTTTTACTTCCTCTCTCCCGGTCAATTGTTTTCCTTTTAGTTTGGCATAAAGATGACCGAGAAAAGAGTAAGAAACCATTTGTGGTTATATTTAGTGGATGAAAAATAAACAATAGTCTCATTGGGAGGTCAAATTACTCATATAAACTTTCCCAATATAGAATGAAAAATGAACAATAGTCTCATTGGGAGATCAAATTACTCATATAAACTTTCCCAACATAGAAAGGACAACAATTGACTGACATATCCAAAAAAACAATTGAATAACAATTGACCAGGACGGAGGGAGTATATTTTTGAGGAAAACCCAAAAAGGTTACTATATATATTTCTAATAAATCGCTCATACAAGTAGTGTACGAGGTAGACAATCTCCTCAATACCGCAATACAAGTAGTGTACTAGTTAGGTATAACGTGAGCTAGCTCGTATGCTACCTTATTAAAATTTCTTCGTACAAAGAAAAAAGAAACATAATCAAACAAAATACAAAATAAAAAAATATCTTCATAAACTAGGCACAAATCATTCCTACCCATCTTGAGCTTCATAAGATCTTCCACAACCACAAGGCAATCGCTTTTGACCATCACCCTTGCCACTCCTTCTCGATTGGCTTCGTGAAGACCTCAAATAAAGGACCGCTTCTGTTTCAGTTATCGTTAGATTGAGCTCTTATGTAACTTGAATCGACAACCCCCATTCATTACAAGAAAATGCTTCAGTAGCGACGGAATATTTGCGATTGACATAATACCGTAGCAAAAGAGACATTGCGACGGATCCTGCGACGGAAATTCAATTTTGCGACGAACTTGAGACGAAAATTCCGTAGCAGCCTTTTCAGTCATGGCGCCTACACATTTCACATGGCGGGAAAGGCTGCAACGGAAAATCTGTCGCAGTCCGTCGCAAAATTGCAACTTTGCGACGGAAATTCCGTCGCAAGGTCAAAATATTGACTTGGATATTAAATCTGCATAGTGACAGGTGGCAGTTACGGTCGGAAATTCCGTCGCAGTTTTTTTTAAAGATAACAGCGCATCTCTTCCCCGTGTTTACTTTACTTTACCAAATTCTCAAACCGAAAACAATACCCACCCCACAGGCGATTTGCGACACCAATTACTCCGCCACCCCTAGACCACCGGAGCCACCTCATCACCATCGGACGACTCTCTCTCTCCCACAACACCCAGGTACGCCGCTCCCCCCTCTCTCTCCCTCTCCTTTTCCCCCCTTCCTGCTTTTTCAGATCTATCCACCACCACAGGCCGCCAGTGCCTCCCCCGGCTGACCGACAACCACCGACCCCACCCGCCCCTTCCCCTTCCTTCTTTCCCCTCCCCTTCCCCTTACCCCTCTTTCTTCTCTCCTTTTCCCCTCCCCTTCTTTCTCCTCTTTCACTGGCGGCTGCCACCTCCCCCTGCCTGCGCCACCTCCCCATGCTGGCTTCACCCCACCTCCTCCTTCCTCCTTTAAATTGTTATTATTATTAATATATTATATATGTTTTATATATGTTATTAGTCAATTTTAATTAAGTATTTTTTAAGTTTAATTAGTATACTATTAAACAAGTTAATGATATGTTAGTATAATTTATGTTAGTATAATTATTATTGATTAATTGTGTTGTTCATATATGATAGACCTAGTACCCGTTCAAGAATTATACATTAGGTGTAATTCTTGAATAGTCCCCATTTTGGGACTGTCTTTGAATCTTTCATGTCATTTAGGTGGTAAATACTAATTATTTTTTTAATTGTTATTTGACGATTAAGTTTAGTTGACAGTTCCTTTAATGTTCTCTGAATAAATATGTAGAGTGACAAGTCATTCAACATTGTGTATTTGGAGAATTGTAGGGAACAACTGTCGAATTTCGTCTCATAACAATTAATTAAATGATTAGTATTTACTAATGGTATGAAAGATTCAAATATGGGTATAGGTTGGAGAGATAAGGACCCCATGATCTCGAAATATTATTTTTTTGCAGGTTGAAGATGTTAGATTGTTGTTGTTGTTGTTGTTGTTGTTGTTGCTGCTGCTATTAGTACACTTCTAGTTCTTGTCGTTATTGTTTTGTATATTTATTTAAGTCGATCATAATAATTATAAACGTGTATGTAGATTTGAAATGAAAAGTGTACAACGGGTGTGGATGTATGAAAGATTGGACTGTAATAAAAAATTAAGGCACGAGTTTGTAATGGGCGTTAATGAATCCATTAATTATGTTAAGAAACAAGAAGATTACGGTAGATGTAAAGAAATTAGGTGCCCATGTCTAAAGTGTAGAAATAGAAAAATTTTAGCCGAACAAGAAGTACGAAAACACCTAGGGCTTTGGGCCTTTTGCGATGACTATTATGATGTGGTTAAACTAATATCGGAGACCATAACCTGCGGGTACAAGGAACACGCTCAAAACGGGAAAGAGGCGTCAAATACTTTGCGGTCAGCTTGGTGGAACTGGTTTGAGGTATGTATTATGATTTTATTATAATTATATCTATTTCAATTTTTTTTCTCAATTTATCTTTGCTATTGATTTATTATTTTTTTGTTTATTTACTTAATGTTTTCCTAACTTTATGTTTTTAATCTTGACAACAAAGAGTTTCTTTCGAGCCTTGCCATACATATATGGTAAGGAAAGCTTGGTAATATGCTATAAAGGCCGCTTACGTCATATGATCTACCGAGCTTCGCAGAAAGACGAGGAGCACATGCCGAAGTGGATTCCTTTGGACTTATTTAGAAAGCTTAAGAATAGGCCCGTCGAAGATCCTAACTTCGTTGCGAGATATGAATCAGCCTCGGCTAATCGTAGGTCGGGATGTTTAGAGAAGGGAAAGGCGTTTCCTAATCACATAATGGGTAGAAAAAACACCTTAACACTCTAGACGAAATGGTAAATATCTTCTTTCATTTTTTTTATTTATCTAATTATAACTTAACACACACACACACACACACACACACACACACACACACACACACACACACACACACATATATATATGTTATACTAACAAGTATTTAAGTTGTAGGTCGCGCAAAAATTTATCTGATATCCCAAATGCCGTGAAACAAGTATTTAAGTTGAAGACAAAGAAGCACAACATTCGTGGATGGTTATCAAAAAAATCAGCCGAACTCTTTGTAAGATGCATTATTTCGCTAATTGATTTATGTTTTGTGGGAAATATCGGTATACTCCCCTTTAAATAATTCGGATTATAATGAAATTATAACTATATGAATTTCTAGTCATAAATGAAATTGCATAATATAAAACAAGAGATTAAGAAATAACCTTCAGTCCTAGTAAAAGGCCTAAGAACAAATACCAAAGTAGGTATTCTCCTAATCGTTGCACCCAAGATGGTTCAAGAAATGCCTTCGTCGTGCTAGAACGAATACTCAAAAATTACTTCTAATTTTGTGTGTATATTGATGATGAATATGAAGATGAATGAGAGAGTTGAAAATCAGAATTTTTCTCCTCTTTTCACCCTTGTGTATGCCGTGAGATGTAGGAGTGATTAGGGTTTTATTATTTTTTTTTATCTCACATGTGCCGTGAGATTCAAGAGGAAAGCTAGAAAAATCAAAACCCTAGTTTCCTTATTTATCTCAACCTATATTAGGTAGTTAGCATATAATTTAATATGTATATTATGTAATATGTATTCTAATTATTACTAGTAATGGACCGTCACATAAACCGAGTAATGCCGGACCAATACACCATAATAATATCGTGTAATACATATCCGCCAACTTAAATATAACAGTTTACATTTAGTTTAGACCAACATTATATACATTGATTAACTATAACATTTTATATTCAATTACCAGCTAACATTATTTAATCGTTATTAAATAATCGTATCATCATCACATTGACTAACCTTTTAGTCAAATACATCGACTAACCTTTTAGTCATTTAATAAGGCATCAATATGATTATTTTCTCAAATAATCACATCTCTCAAACACATCCTTTAGGTGTGACTTTTAGGGATCAGTTGATCACCGCCATCTGTATGACAATAACGTCAAACTTATCTAGCAAGCCAACCGTTATCGATAAACGTAAATCAACTGATTATAATACAAAGTATACCTTGTGAACCTTAGCTGTTATCACACTAACTGTGGAGGACACTAGCTCCAACAACTTTGAAACTGTACCAGCTTAGGCTAACATTCTTTAGTCAAAGAATTGACTAAAAAAGAATACTATAGTAGCTCTTGCCACGACCAGGTTACAAGAATTGTCAGAACTCTATAAGCGGTCACTGCCTGACAGATTGTCCCTTATGTGATCGATTGGTCATCCCTCATTTAACCTATGACACTTGAACTTGCAATCAATTACATCACACTCTAGTCACTTGGAGACGTCACCTCATATAAGCAACTAGGGGCCAATGCCATGTTAATCCAGTCCACTTTAATGGGGTTCAAAATTGTCTCTATAACCCATTTGGATATAACAAAGTACAAAAAAGAGTTTTAGAAACTCAAACGATAAATGTGATTATCATATATGAACAATCAACACAATGTTATTGCTTCATATCATATAATCTAAAGTTTATTTCGTCCATGACAATTCATGACGATTTTATTAAATGCAATAAAGGCTTGGGTAGTGAATATACCATTGTATTTATTTATTCCAACCTTGTGAATTGCTTTTTCCTTCCATCCAACGTTATTCCTAATAACATGAATTCATCTACGTACATGTCTAGATCTCTATGTAGTGTTGGGCTCTTTAACTTGAAAGTTGCTCCCACTCGTTATCATGATAACTGATAGGTATTTAGGTGAAAGGATCTACCATTAGTTCCTTGTAAGCCACCTTATCCTCATCATAATGTACTAGGTCTCTATTTGTAGAATTTTTAATGATTGACTCTTCAATCATTCTTATAGCTTTTTCGCTTTATGTATAACAAAAGTACGCCTAGGATTTCGACAAATCCTTATAAGTTTGGAAATTTGGGCTTGTGCAACCTTTACCACATATCCAAATTTTCTCTACCAAACACAAGAATGAATCCCTAGTTCTCCTTGAGAACCCTATGGATGTTCTTGTAGGCTATCCAATGACACTCATGTGGATTGATTTGTTATAGGCTTGTCATGCTCCCAGCATACAATTTATTTAGGTACGTGCATGTAATGGCATACATGATGTTAGTTTCTAATACTCAATATTAGACATTTTTAATATCAAAGTACTAATAGTATACTCTTAAACCATTAAGATCTTATGCATACATAACTAAAATACAAAGAAGGAAGAAGAAATTGTTCCTTACATTGATTTGGACGGATTTTGGGCACAAAATAGGACTCCTTCGTACTTTGTTCTTGAGCTCAAAATATAAGGATGATTTCCTAGTTCTTCGAATAAGAACACTCCAATTAGTTGCACCCAAGACAACCTCTAATACACTACAAAATACTACACTAGTATGATATTGTAGTAGCCCTTAAGATAAAATTAATACCACTATTACTACTCTTAGTAATCTTGTATTAATATATAATAACTTAGTTTATGTGTAAAACTTCTTATGTTTTATCTTAGTGTGACACGTGAAGATTTTAGAGACATAAGTGTACTACAAAATATTGGAGTAGGTGTCCTCCACAATAGTGCGCCACATAATAATTCTTATTAAGGAATATAATTGGGATATTTATTGACTATATATATATGATTAGTCAGTTGATTAACGTAAATCAATAACGGTTGGCTGACTAGAGTTTGACGTTATTGTCGTATGACGGCTGTGATCAACTGATCCCTTTCGGTCACACCTATAGGATGAAATCCAAATAGTAACTAATTATTTGTATATGATACAGTTAATCATTACATATATTCGATATGTAAGAGAGTTAATTGTTAGAAATTGAGTTAAGAACTCAAATTCGATTAAGTTTATTTTTCAATTATGCGATAATTGACTAATAAATTTATATCTTATTTTAATATGATCAAATAAGATTTAACTTAGTAATTAATCTTTAAATTACTAAATTTGTAACACCCGGAAATGTACCCTATTTTTCTAGTAGAAATATTTTACGAAATCTTTTCAGTAAATTTAAGTTTTAAATTAGAATTTTATGTTTCTAGTCGAATTTAGAATTTCCGAGTTCGTATTTGGAATTTTCGCGAGATTCCATGAAAATCCCGTCTTAAGACGAGTTTGACTTTTCTTGACTTTTGAACCGTCTTTGACTTTTGTTGACTTTTCTCCTACACAACTCACACTACTCCCTTAACCTAATATTCATTCACACAACACATTCACCTTTCTTCCTCCTTAAGAAATCCCCAAAACTTTCCCTCTTTGATTTCGATCTTAGATTTCGCCTAGCTCAATCGTTTCTTGTTGGAATTTACGTAAGTTCGTCTTATTTTTCTTCCCTAACCTTCCTCTATCCGTATTGATATTAAAATCATCATCTTTCTCGCTTTTCAAATTTCCCGTCTTTCTCAAGATGAATTTCATTCATCTTTTATGATCTATTTGTAGGTAGTGACCTCCAAGATCCCGACAAAGACTATTACCTTATTGAAGAGGAGCTTAACGATTAGTAGAGACGCTTTAAGGTAACGGTGAAGGGTTACTCGATATCATTTACGTGTTTTACATGTTTTATATGCTAGAAATCGTATTAGAATACGATTAGTAAGCTTAGGAATCATGTTATGATTAATGAATGTTGTTAATTGATGATTGATGATGATGATACTTGTGGTTTGATGGAATTTGATATGTAAAATGATGATCTATGATAATAGTTGATAAAGGTTGAGTTTAGAACAAAATGGAGCCGTCTAGACTCGTTTCACGGTCGTGAAACTCATTTCACGGTCGTGAGATGGCATTTCACGGTCGTGAAATGCAAGTCACGGTCGTGAAAAAGTGGCTGATGTTTTACCTTTGCATAACAGAGTGTTTCACGGTCGTGAAACTCATTTCACGGTCGTGAAATACAAGTCACGGTCGTGACTTGTGCAGTTTCCCTGCACTGACCCTTTTTCGTAAAATGATCATATCTTCTTTGTTACTTGCTTGTTTTGGGCTTGTGACATCTCGTTGGAACCGTAAGAGGATAAGCTATCACCTCGACTTGGAATTTCTGTATTTACATGTCTAGAACTCTAGTTATGACAGTTTGAAGTGAACCCTTGTTTTAGTTAGTTTCCAAACTTGTTGTGTTGGAGAGGTATCTATGTTTCTTATTTATTATGCTTCTTAAACTTGGTCTAATGCTTATGTATCATGTATTGATTCATGTTTATCATATTTACATTTATATAATGCCATGTTCTCATGTTTTGTGACGGTTTTTGGTATGTTCCCACTTTGAGTCGGTTTTCACAAATGATACGGTTTGAGCACTATTGTGTCTTGTGCTTTGTACTCTCATCCCCTTGGCTACCTTCCCGTTCGTAAGGCTGGAATGTCGGAACGGAGAGGTAGCCTACTGCTTAAATGCATGTGTTAGTGGGCATACGACGACGTTGTTGGGAGTTGAACGCTATGCGTTGATCGACCCGGCCGTCAAATGTTGTGTACTTGCGAGGTGGTGTTATTTGCATGTAGCGTACCGCTTATTATGAGGCTTGTGCTCTTTTCCGCCTCTTTCGTGAATTGATCTACCGAATTTGGGGTACTCGGCGTCTTTGATTGACCGAGTCTTGGATGCGAAACGTGTATTGCATGTCGAATCGGAACACGTTTATTCCGAGAGTCTGGCCAGGTTTAGACTAGGAACCGTATTATTATCGTCGTCCTACCAGGAGGAAATTAGTCTACATATACGAAATGTTTGATCGTGTATGAGTTCAGGGAAATGTTTATCCCGTGGATGCCTGTTAATCATACTTGCCATGTACACGATGCTAGTGCGTTTCATTTACCGTGAGAGATGTCGTCTTGTGTCGTCTTTGAATGAGTGATTTCATGATATTGTTCATGGTCATTGCATGATTGGACACCGTCAATGTCTTGGTTCGTGAATGGATGATAATATGTTGGATTTATTGTGATCATCGCATGACTTGACTTGGTTTGTCTGTCGAGTCTAAATCTTATCAATCTTATACCGCTAACGGTGAGATGCAAGCCCTAGTGAGCGTATTCGGTTGCCTAAGAGTGTCTTTCCCCGAGTCTTTGAATAACATGATGGTTTCGGATTTGATTTCCATATGATCTTATCATTATATATTGGATTGCCTATCTATTCTTATCGTAACTCACATGGATATCTATATATGCATGATTTTACTTTTGTATTTCTTTATATGTACGTTTAATGTGATATGGCTGGGAGAACCCGGAGTTACTCCCCACTGATTGTGGCGTTCATGTTTTTCATGAATGAACAGGTTGCGTGCATGGATGGCTTTTTGCTTGACTATTTTGGGTTCGGGTGTGAGCTAGCGGGCGTTGTCCCTGGAAGTTTTACCTCTAGACGATTTTAGCTAGTTTTGCTAAACACTTGTTCTTTGCTAACATTTTAAGAGACCCCGTCTCTTTGTTGTATTTCCGTACTTAGTTTGTAATGTTTTGACACTCCTCGTTTTATTTAACTTGCATGTATAAAAGTTTTTAAAAACTACCTATTTCCGCAATATAGTTCACATGCTTTTATGTTTTATATTTCCGCATTCGCGAGGGTTGTCACAGTTGGTATCAGAGCTTTTATCGCTCCCGACGCACACACGTGAACCCTAACTTAAACTACTTGACCTTGAAATAATAAATGAGAGATTGGGTAGAAGTTAAGGACTTAGCTTGGTAGTCTATTTGTTTATGCTAATAGGTAGGAGTAACTTAATTTGTTTTTGTTTCTTATGAAGATGGTTAGACCGCGATTAGCTGAGAATGTTATGATGGAAGCTCTTACTCAAGTGCTGAAGAATCAGCAAGATGCCGCTCTAGCTAATGCCAACCAAGTTCCCCCTAGAAGGGAGGACAACCATCAAGGTGGCTATGCATGGGTGGCGGGGCAAATTGCAAGGATTAAGATTGTGCCATATGGTGGAGAGCCGGATCCGACGGAGTTATCCGACTGGTTCCGTGAGATGGAGAAACAATTCGATCTTTACCAAGTCCGAGAAGAGGACAAGGTTAGGATTGCAAAGCACTTTCTGGTGAGGGAAGCCGACAACTGGTGGGCTATCACAAGTGCCACTGCCGTTCTTGAAGAGGACTTTAACTGGGCTTGCTTTAAAGCTCTTGTGGAGGGTAGATTTTATCCTAAAGAGCTTAAACAGCAAAGGCTTAAAGAGTTCATCGATTTTAAACAAGGCAACCTATCCGCTCAAGAGTTTACTACGGAGTTTAATAAGCTCGCTCATTTCGCGCCAAGGCTCATCCGTGATGATGAAGATCGAGCTTTCTATTATCGTAACAAGTTGAATGCCGTTCTTCAAAGTAAAGTGAGAAGGGGTACCGCTTCCTTTGGAGATCTCTATGACGATGCCTTATGGGCTAAAAATTCAATGAAGGCTATTAGAGATGAAGCTTCAATGAATAATCCCTCTCCTTCTTATGCTCCTAGGCCGAATGCTTTTGGGAAGAGGCCGTTTATTCCGTCTCCTTCAAATTCCTATGCTAATAAGAGGAGGTTTAATCCTTCTTCCAAAGCCTATACAAGGAATCCTGCTCCTTTTATTCCTAGAGCTACTTCAAATGTGGCTCATAGGCCTTATACTCCTCAAGCTCAAGCTCAAGCTCAAGGTCGTCAATGTCACCGTTGTAGATTTCCTCTACACCCCGGTAGATCTTGTAACAACCGACCTTATGTTTGCTACTTTTGTCAAAAGGGCGGTCATCGTTACGAGGATTGCCCCGACCGAAAGTTGCCCCCTCCTCCTCCTAAGCCTAAGGGTTCAATCTTTGTCATGAGTCGTGCTGAAGCCGACGCTCATCCCGAGATTATTACGGGTATGTTCTCAATCTTAGAGCAACCGTGTCTTATTTTATTTGATACTGGTGCTTCAATGTCTTTTGTGTCATCAACCTATGCTAATAAATTATCAATCAAGCCTACATCTAGTGAGGATACTCCCATATCCTTACCATCCGGAGATATTATCTCGTGTTCAACCCTTTATCCAAATGTACCAATTTCTATTTCGGGTTCTATCTTTCCCGCAAATCTCCTTAAATTTCCTTTAGGAGAGTTTGATATTATTTTGGGTATAGATTGGTTAGCTATGTATCATGCTAGGTTCGAGTGTCGTGATCAAAAGATTTTCTTAAAGAGTCCTTTAGGTGTTAGAGTAACCTATAAGGGATCTCATCCCCGTAAAGGTGTGTCTTTAATTTCTGCTATGAAGTTGGTAAGTATGGTTAGAAAAGGTCGCCAAGCATTCTTGTGTGTTGTGACTTCTTCAAATACCTCCTTGCCAAGTATTGAAGATGTGCCTATTGTTCGAGAGTTCATTGATGTATTTCCTGAAGATTTGCCCGGGATCCCTCCCGAGCGCGATGTTGAATTCTCCATTGATCTTGTTCCTGGTTCTGGTCCAATTGCCAAAGCTCCTTATCGTATGGCTCCGTCTGAATTAAAAGAGTTAAGGAAGCAGTTGGATGATATGATTGAAAAGGGCTTTATTCGACCAAGTGCCTCTCCTTGGGGTGCTCCCGTTCTTTTTGTGAAGAAGAAGGATGGTTCTATGAGGTTGTGTATTGATTATCGTGAATTGAATCGGATTACAATCAAGAATAGGTATCCTTTACCAAGAATTGAAGATTTATTTGATCAATTAAAGGGTGCTTCTACATTTTCGAAGATTGATTTGAGATCTGGTTATCATCAACCGGTTTCGAGATTGTTGAATTTCCAAAGACCGCTTTTAGTACGAGGTATGGCCATATGAGTTTAAAGTAATGCCATTTGGATTGACGAATGCTCCGCTATCTTTATGGATCAGATGAACCGCACATTTAGTGAGTATCTTGACAAGTGTGTGGTGGTATTCATTGATGATATTCTTATTTTCTCCAAGTCCGAAGATGAGCATGCTATTCATTTGAGGAGTATTTTGGGTGTTCTACGTCGTCAGAAGTGGTATGCTAAGTTCTCTAAGTGTGAATTTTGGTTACCTAAAGTGTCCTTTCTTGGGCATGTGATTTCTAAAGAGGGTGTAATGGTGGATCCTTCGAAGAAGATTGAAAGCGTGTGATTGGAAGAGTCGACTGATAGTAGA
>JAIUZE010070602.1:0-47388 GCA_022085475.1 Heliosperma pusillum | reverse complement strand
CGGAATCACATTTTCCGATTCGACATGCGATAAAACGTTTCGCATCCAAGACTCGGTCAATCATAGACGCCGAGTACCCCAAATTCGGTAGATCAATTCACGAAAGAGGCGGAAAAGAGCACACGCCTCATAACAAGCGGTACGCTACATGCAAATAACACCACCTCGCAAGTACACAACATTTGACGTCCGGGTCGATCAACGCATAGCGTTCGCCTCCCAACAACGTCGTCGTATGCCCACTAACACATGCAATTAAGCAGTAGGATACCTCCCCGTTCCGACATTCCAGCCTTACGAACGTGGAGGTAGCCAAGGGAATAAGAGTACAAGGCACATAACAAAAATAGTGCTCAAACCGTAACCTTTGTAAAACGACTCAAAGTGGGACATAGCAAAAACCATCACAAAACATGAGAATAGGGAATTATATAAACTTAACTATGATAAGAATGAATCAATACATGATACATAAGCATTAGAACAAGTTTTTGAAGCATAATGAATAAAAACATAAATCACCTCTCCAAAACAACGTTGTTTGTAAACCAACTAAAACAAGGGTCCACTTCAAACGGTCATAACTAGAGTTCTAGACATGCAAATGCAGAAACTCTAAATGGAGGTGATAGCTTATCCTCTTACGGTTCCAACGGGATGTCACAAGCCCAAAACAAGAAAGTAACGAAGGAGATATGATCATTTTACGAAAAGGGGTCAGTGCAGGAAAACTGCAGTCGGCCGCGCGTAACGCTGCCAGCGCCACCACGACGCAGCCAGCGTCCCACGACGCAGCTAGCGTCCTTCACGGGATTCAGGAACGATCAAATCTCAACAAGTTACCAACAACAAAAATCCTCATTTATCATCACAAACCATCAATTCTCATATCAATTAACAACTAACAACAACCAACAACAACAACACAAGTCCTAAGCATACTAACCATAATCTAAATACGATTACTAGCCTAGAAAACACATAAACACGTAAATGATATCGAGTAACCCTTCACCGTTACCTTTTCGCGTCTTTAAACGGTTTCTAAACCTTCCTAGTCTCCACCTACATACAATTAGATAATAAAAGATGAATATCATTCACCTTGAGAAAGACGGATAATTTAAAAAGCGAGAAAGACGATAATTTTATTACCAATACGGATAGAGGAAGCTAAGAGGGGAAGAATAAGACGAACTGACGTGAATTTGAGCAAGAAACGAATGAGATATTTCGATTCTAAGCTTGGATCAAAAATGGTGGCAAGGGTTTTGGGTTTCTTAGAGAAGAAGGAAAGTTTGAGTTGTGTTGTGTTTGTGTGAGGGAGTTAGGGTTAAGGAGGGAGTATATGAGGGAAAAAGTCAACGAAAGTCAAATACGACTTATGACGGGATTTACCTGAAATCTCGCGAAACATCCAAATACGAACTCGGAAATTCTAAATTCGACTCGAAAAATTAAATTCCAAAATAAAACTAAAATTCGCTGAAAAGTATCCGTAAAATATTTTTACTATAAAAATAGGATACATTTGCGGGTGTTACACCAGTCCCCATGCACCACTGTAATCCACCTACTCCACACGCCGTCGTTCTAGTCGACCGATAATCTCTCTTGTCGGCAACCATCGATAATCTACGCCGCTGGCTAACCATACTCTGACGACGTGAGATGAGTAAAATGGAATAGCATGTATGAAATTAAAGAAAATATATTTATTTTTTAGGGAAAAATTGGAAAAAAATATTAGAGAGAAGTTAGAGAGGGACGATGGGTGTGAAATGTCCAGGGTATTATTGCCAACTGTGTACTGAGATGTGTAAAATATATATTACGAAAATCAACACATCTTATTAAAATGTGAATACATAAGCGGAAAACATGAACGGGAAAATTCAGAGACGTGAAAGAGGGAATTTGTTCATGCATTACAGATGCGTTTGCATCTAAAATGATGTATCATACTGAAACAGCCGGCTCATCATAGCCCAACTCCCAAGTCCACTAAACGAACCCCAAAACCAAGATATACAAAAAGGCTAGTGGGAGGGTAATTGGTAAATTAAGTGGGTTTTCACTTGCCCTCTCACTTGCATATTTGTTATAGTTAACTTAACTCGTCTTTATTAAAAACGGATGTGTCCGTCTACAATGACACTGTTAGAGTAAGTGTCCACAACAATAGTGCGATCACTTAATTAAATCTCAATAACAAGAATACAAAGGGATGATTAACATTGTAGTCAACGGGTCCACATCAATCGATAATGATTGGCTTAATTACTAGAGTTTGACGTTACTATCGTATGACGGTGGTGATTAGTTGATCCCTTGACGTCACGCCGAAAGGACGATTCCCTAATCAAGAATATTAGTTAATTGTATAACGATACAAATTAATTAATCCCTTAAATAGAACAAGTTTGTATAATTAGTGAGAATTATATCTTATTATAATATGATTAAATAAGATTCAATTGGTAATTTAATTGTTATATTACTAAGAATACTTAATGTTTGTGAAACATTTGAGATAAGCATGATTGGTTGATTATGATTACAATTAGCTGTAGATCATATTAATAAAATATGGGATCACCCATTTTATATTCGTGTGATTATAAATTGTAACTTAAAATGTTAAGTTCAATTTATTTGTTATGAAATTGCATTTAAATTAGTTAAATTCATATATATAAACTAAATTACATGTTACATGTCACATGTCACATATGTGACAAATGACAAAATGACAAAATATAAAATGAACACCATTTTATGGTAAAACCGGTTTTACTTAGTATAGGGTAAGGTTTAGGCTTTAATTTAATTTTGTTCTAATCAAGATTAGACATAATCATTAGTAGCATAAACACCTATAGCCACCCTATCACCTTGTTAAGGCAAACAGCAAAAGCATGCCCTCTCTTCCCAAGGAGGATGCCGGTTTTGTGAGCATAAGAGAAAGATCATTTCTTCTCTTATGAGACAGTTGATCTCATATTTTCAAATATACAACATCTCACTAAAAATTATTATATAGTTAGAAACTTCAGAAATTTCATAGAAGTTGTGTCCAAGTATAAACACCACATTACTAAGGTAGTAATTTCGAGTGTCATACACGGTTTAAGGGGATACTCACTTCTAGTTCTAGTAGACTTACATTTGAGTGATAAGGGATAGTCTAGGTGCATCAACAAGGAGAGTTCCTACACTTGAAACTAGGAGATTCATCCATCTATCTTTAGCTCAAGAACAATTTGTAAGAAGGTGTCTTAGACTTGTGCCCATACTCAACCAAATAATCACAATGTAAGGAACATTTCTCTTTCTCTATTTCGGTTTACATAGTTTGCATGCACTAGATCTTGGAAACTAATTAAAGATTTAATTAATATATCATAATAAGAGTCTTATGAGTAGGTATATGAACCTATCAATTGGTATCAGAGCATATGGATGTTGCATGCAAATCGGTTTTATAAGTTTTTACGAGTTAAATTAACTAAATAAAACAATAAATTTGTGTTTTATATGAGAAAATCACGAAATTTTTATGCATGATATACCTTCTGGTCCTAAAATGTTTTTAGGCCATTTTGATGATTTATGGATGGTTATTGCTTTATTTGATTATTTTTAGTTAAATAGTTACATTTTAATGAGTAAATGAACTTTTATTTGCTAAAAAAAAGTGGTAGATCGAATCTGGCCATGAAATTTTTACTATGATATCACATGCATATTTTACATAATGTACGTAAAATTTGAGATAAATATGATTTATGATTTTTAATGGTTAAAAGGTCATAAATAGTAACTATTTTAGCATAAATAGCTAAAATAAATTTTATGGTGTGACAAAAATATCATATGTTGCATGTATATTTTACATATCAGATGTATATGTATAAAATTAATTAGATTAATTTTCGTGTGTTTTTAGTATTTTATTTGATAAAATCGATTAAATTCAACTATATTTTTCTCTAAAAAGATGCAAAAAAATTTGACCAAAATATTGAAATTATGATGTTCCTGGAAATGTTCTAGAATATTCAAAATTTAAAATTTTCAGATTCATAAATTATTGTAATTATTACATACATAAATGTTATGTTAATAAGGGTCAAAATGAGCAATAATGCAAAACCAAGTAGAATTCTTATCAAATAATTAGTGGAGACTTATTTTTGAGTCCTAAAACAGTTAGGATAATTAACTTGGACTTAAATTTGATTTAAGTATTAGTTTGTGATTTTAATTGGTTATTATCACGCATTTCCATAAAACCGGGCTATATTCGATATAAGTTTTATTAGGGCAATTTGGCACATTACATTGTATGAGTTTTACATATAATTATGTGATAAGTGAATATTTGTATGATTTTGACCCCCACTTTAGCTCGGTGTTGTATGTCATTTGTGCTTTGTTAAGCCATTTTTATGAGCTAATATCGTCTTCTAGGCGAATTTCTGTGTTCTAACCTGTTTTGTAGGGAAAGTGACGTTTCTACGCCCTTTTTCTATATTTCCGAGCATTTGCCTAGAACCCGACGATTTGAAGAAGCAAGCTTGACCATGTCAAAAGCATTTCAAGAAGGTTCACTAATTCAAAAGAGAGAAGAAGTAAAGACAATGTCGTAGTTGTCGGAAGATCAATCAATTGGGCGGAAGAATTCATCGCTTTACATCAAACCCTATCAACAAACCCGATTGGAGAGGTCAAGGGGTATGATGGAAGTCAAGTCAAAGCAAAGGGAGATGAAACGTTAGTCAAAAGCTTCTAGATGACCACTTACCCGATCGGGTAAGTGTGTACCCGATCGGGGATGTTCGCTGCTCCGCACAAAATACTTCAACTTCCTATTTTTGTCCTATATGTTTAATGCTCGACCCCTTCTCCACGAAACCCTAATGCTATATATAGATGCTCCAGCCCCTCTTTTCAACACATCTACTTCTCATACAACAATCCTATTTACAAATCCTCTTTAGAATAATCTTTTCTTTTCTCTTTAGTTTAGTCTTTCTAGTTTAGATCATTTTCTTCTTTTGTCTTTAGTTCTTAGTTTATTTCTGTCCATTTCACATCAAAACCTTAGTTTAGATCAATAAGAATTTCAATCTTTGTAGTCTACTTTGTTGGGTACAAGTATTGTAATTCAAGGAGCGATTATTCTATGCAAGGGATTTCTATTATTGTTATCACTTTCGTTGTTGATCGTCACCTAGGTATTCCTAATTTATCCTTTGTTTAATGTCCTTTATTGTTTTTCCATTTGATTGTTATTCGCTTTACATATTATCTTAGATTCATTTTCATGTTGTTATAATCGTAGTTTCATTTCTTAGATTGCCAAATAGCGTCGTCATTATCGCCTTATAAAGAGTCTTAAATTATAGTCAAAAACTAACTAAACATGTCCATCCTAGTTTTCATTGTTAATATCATCTTAGACATAAACATTATCATGAGTGAGTAGTCACCTTTCTAGGGTGTAGGGTAGCCATGTTAGATTGATTAAAAGATGATAATGGGATAAAAGAAATTGTGCTTTTAAAACATTGTGTCTATGCATGTTTGGACTTTAACGATAGTTGACGATTCCTGATCAAAATCATCGACTAGTATGGAATTCTTTTCCAAGGTAGAGATACGAGAATTGAATAGACAAAGCATGACATGGTGGATTAAGACCTAATAAATTGCCTAAAAGCCTGCTAGACCATCTGATCTATGATTGTAATGAACACATCATTCTTACGAACTCGCAATGAATTAATTGCATATCCTAAATCCAATTTCATCAATATGTAAATCTTCATGTATGAACCTACTTCCCTAGATTCTTCTCATTATTGTTAATTCATCATTTGCTTTATTGTTTTCATTTTAGTTTGCTTTTATTTTGTTTTTATTTATGTTCTTTATTAGTTTAGAATTCAAAACTCCAAAACCCAGAAACTCGTTAGATAAAACTCAATTGTGAGACGATTCACAATCTTATAGGAAACACCATCTCCCTGAGGATCGACCCCTACTTCCCTAATTACATTAATTTGTTATTAGCCTAGTCTGGGTAAATTATCTTTGTATCGGGCTCGCGACAAGCATCGATCAAATTTTGGCGCCGTTGCCGGGGAGCACAGTTTAGTTTTCCTTTTTATTGTGATTTTTATCGCAATTAGTTTTATCTAGTCTTTAGGAACCTAAATTCCTTTAGACCTCTCTTGATTTTTCATTTTAGCTTTCCAATCTTATGCCCAGATCTTCTAGACTAGGGACCCCTATTCCTTTAGACCCCGAACTAGAAAGAACTCTGCGTAGGAAACTAAAGCTATTCAACGAAATCTCAAAAGCTTCTGATATTTCAAGTTTAGATCGTATTCGTGAGAAATACTCGGATATTCTATCTAACCTCGAAGGAGAAGAAGATCCATTCTCATCTCCATTCCCAAAAACTAATCAACTTTCAACCAACACTCCATCTTCATCTTCACAAAAGAAAATGGTTCGACTTTCCGACCATTCCAAACCCACTACAAATACACTTCCAAGGGGTATCGCTACACCCCAAATCACTGCCCAAAACTTCGAAATCAAACCTGCCTTCATCAATCTAATAGAAAGAAGTCAATTTGGTGGCAATGCCACAGAAGATCCCAACCTTCATATCCAAAACTTCTGTGACTATTGCTCCACGATTAGACAAACTGGAGTATCCCAAGAGCAGATTAGGGAAATGCTCTTTCCCTTCTCTTTAAGAGGAAAGGCAAAACTCTGGATCAATAGTCTTGACCGAGTTGCCTTAGGAATAGCCGACTGGGATGGTCTAGCTCTTGCTTTCTATCAAAAGTACTTCCCACCAGAACGAACCGCACTCTTACGGAGTCAAATTACTGGATTCCGTCAGAGAGGCGATGAAAGCCTTTACGAGGCATGGGAAAGGTACAAAGAATTACAAAGAGAATGCCCTCATCATGGCCTTGATTCATGGTTCTTAGCTATCACCTTCTACAACGGTTGTTGTGGCGAATCGCGTCGTATCCTCGACTCCGCTAACAATGGTCGTTTCGATCAAATCGATGTAGAAATAGCTAGTACAACTATCGAGTCAATGGCAATCCACGATTCTCAGTATAGCAACTCGCGTGCTATGCCACTCAAAACCAAGCAGGACGATTCAAGTAAAGTAGCACTCCTAGAAGCCCAATTAGCCCTTCTGCAGCAACAAGTAGGAAGCTCTTCCCAATCCAAGGAACATGTCAACGTCACTAACCACGTAGTGGTATGTGAGACATGTGGGGTTGGAAGGCATAGTTTTCAAGAGTGTAGAAGTTCGATAGAGCAAGTCAATGCCTATCAAGGATATAGGCAAGGCAACGCTTTCTCAAACTTCTATAATGAAAACACAAAAAATCACCCATTTTTGTCCTACAAAAGCACCAACATTCAAAATCCCCACCAACAAATTCAACAACCATTCACACTACACCAACAGAAGCCTTACAATCCACATGGTTTTCAAAACCAAAGACCTTCATTCCAACCTAACTTCAATCAACCTTACCAAAACCAACCTAAACACCAACCACCCCAAATTCAAAGCCAACCTAATGACTCAAGCTTGAGCAAAATTGAATCCATGCTTCTCCAAGTTGTTCAAAAACAAGATTCAATGTTTGCTCAACTTCAAAAGAGTGACCAAGCTCAGAGTGCTGCCATCAAGATGCTTGAAACTCAAATGGCCCAATTGGCTGCCTCTAATGCCCAAAGAAAACAAGGCCAACTCCCACCTCATGGTGAGCAACCGAGGGACACCGTAAATGCTATCACCCTTAGGAGTGGTACCACTTATACGGAACCTCAGCAACCCAAAGAACCAATAGTTGAGCCTACACAAGTCGAAAGCCAAAAAGATACCCAACCATCCACCGCTAAGGAAGCGGAAAACAAACCTGAAAAGAAGGATGAACCTGAAAAGGAACCCATAAAAATTCAAGTTCCATTTCCCCAACGTATTAGGAGAAATCATAAGGAAACCCAGTTCAGCAAATTCATGGAAGTAGTCAAAAACCTCCAAGTAACGGTTCCCTTCACTGAATTAATCACTCAAATACCTTCTTACACAAAATTCATGAAGGATAACTTGACTAAGAAAAGGACGTTAGATGACGTTGAAATCATAGCATTCACAGCTGAATGTAGTGCGTTATTGCAAAATAAGTCCCCTCCTAAGTTAAAGGATCCTGGTAGTTTCTCTATACCTTGCACTATAGGCACCTACACTATTGATAAAGCTTTATGCGATCTAGGTGCTAGTGTAAGCGTCATGCCCTTTTCCATCTGCGAAAAATTGAATATGGGAATTCTCAAATGCACGAGTATCACCCTGCAAATGGCAGATCGTTCTCTAAAACAACCTATGGGAGTTTTAGAAGACGTGCCTGTCAATGTAGGGAGGTTTTTCATTCCAGTCGATTTCATCGTATTAGATATGGCTGAAGATTCGCAAATCCCTATTATTTTAGGTAGGCCATTTCTACACACTGCGGGAGCATTAATCGATGTCAAGAATGGGAAATTGACATTTGAAGTAGGTGATGATAAAGTCACCTACAACTTAAACAGTGCAATGAAAAGCCCTATGCTTGAAGAACCTTGTTGTTTCCTTGACATTGTCGACTCAATTATTGATGAATCTCTGTATCCTTCAATAATTGAGGATCCTTTAGAAGCAATATTATTGTTAGAGGATATCTCTGAGAACGACAATTTTGAGATCAGTGAGCTGGAAAAGGACCTGACTGGAAAAGAGATACCGTCAGAAGAATTCAAAAGTTCATAAGCTTAATTAATGCTCCTGCCAAGGCAGAAGTACATAAACCTGAACTTAAACCTCTTCCCTCAAATCTAAAATATGCCTTTTTAGATGAATCTGAATACTGCCCAGTCATAGTGAGTGCTCTTCTAGATGAAAATCAGTTAAACTCACTATTGACTGTTTTGAAAAAGCATAAAAAGGCAATAGGACATAAACTTGTAGATCTGACTGGCATAAGCCCCGACTTTTGCATGCATAGAATCAACTTAGAAGAAGGTCAAAAACCTTGTGTTCAAGGTCAACGCCGTCTTAATCCCAACATGCAAGAAGTAGTTAAAGCTAAAGTTATAAAATTGCTAGATGCTAGCATAATCTATGCAATTTCTGACTCAAAATGGGTTAGCGCTGTCCAAGTTGTTCCCAAGAAAGGAGGAACAACAGTAGTCAAAAATAAAAAGAATGAGCTCATCCCCACAAGGATTGTGACGGGATGGCGTATGTGCATTGACTACAGGAAGTTGAATCAATCA
The DNA here is from genome assembly GCA_022085475.1 of Heliosperma pusillum. Classification (NCBI taxonomy): domain Eukaryota; kingdom Viridiplantae; phylum Streptophyta; class Magnoliopsida; order Caryophyllales; family Caryophyllaceae; genus Heliosperma; species Heliosperma pusillum. The sequence goes on along the minus strand of JAIUZE010070602.1, from coordinate 38,025 downwards.
ATTCGAAAAGATCAATATCCTCTGCCCTTCATTGATCAATTGCTAGAGAGGTTAGCTTGCCACAAATATTTCTGCTATCTAGATGGTTACTAAGGATTTTTCCAAATTCCTATCCACCCTGAGGACCAAGAGAAAACCACCTTCACCTGTCCCTATGGTACTTTCGCTTATCGCAGAATGCCATTTGGCTTGTGTAATGCACCTGCCACTTTCCAGCATTACATGACTAGTATCTTTTTCAGATTTTGTCGAGACTATCATGGAAGTATTCATGGACGACTTTAGCGTCTATGGCATTTCCTTTGATAATTGTTTGACAAATCTTTCCAAAGTACTAAAACGCTGTGAAGAAGTCGACCTTGTTCTCAACTGGGAAAAGTGTCACTTCATGGTGAACGAAGGTGTATTTTTAGGACACATCATTTCTGAAAGAGGTATTGAAGTGGATCGAGCTAAGATCCAAGTTATTGAACAACTGCCACCACCTGCTAATGTAAAATGAATCAGGAGTTTCCTTGGCCACGCCGGTTTCTACCGACGATTTATTAAAGATTTTTTAAAAATAGCCAAGCCCCTGACTGAGCTCCTTTTTAAGGATGCACCCTTTAATTTCACAAAGGAATGCCTTGAGGCATTCAACAAAATCAAACGTGCTTTAATCACCGCACCTATAATCCAGCCGCCTGATTGGAATCTTCCTTTTGAACTTATGTGTGATGCGAGTGATTATGCCGTAGGAGTTGTTTTGGGGAAAAGAAAGGAAAAATTCCTTCATGCAATTTACTATGCTAGTAAAATCTTAGATCCTGCCCAAATCAACTATGCCACCACTGAAAAAGAACTTCTTGCCATTGTCTATGCCTTAGACAAATTCCGTTCATACCTTATAGGATCGAAAGTCATTGTTTACACTGACCATGCTGCTTTGAAATATCTGCTTTCAAAGAAAGAGGCAAAACCTAGACTTTTCCGATGGATCTTACTCCTTCAAGAGTTTGATTTAGAGATCCGGGATAAGAAAGGAGCAGAGAATGTAGTCGCTGGCCATCTCTCAAGGATAAGAGTAACTGAAATAGGATTACCCACGCCAATTAATGATTCGTTTGCTGATGATTCATTAATGGCAATTGCTGACTCTTCTCCTTGGTATGCTGATATTGCCAATTTTCTTGTCAGTCGCCATCTACCTTCTGACCTTTCTTATAACCAAAGAAAGAGATTTTTGCATGATGCAAAATTCTTTGTTTGGGATGACCCTTATCTTTTCAAGCAGTGTTCAGATGGTCTTTATAGACGATGTATCCCTCAGTGGGAAGTTAAAGGAGTTTTAGAAGGATGCCACTCATCTGCTTATGGTGGTCATCATGGTCCGTCCAAGACTGTAGCAAAAGTCTTACAATCCGGGTTTTTCTGGCCCTCGATGTTTAAAGATTCCAAAGACTTTGTTATGGCTTGTGATGCTTGTCAACGAATGGGTCAAATATCCAAGAGACATAAAATGCCACAAAACAGCATATTAGAAGTCGAAATATTCGATGTCTGGGGTATTTACTATCAAGGACCATTCCTTTCTTCTAACGGAAATCGTTACATCTTAGTCGCTGTCGACTATGTTTCTAAGTGGGTAGAAGCAATTGCCACTCCCACCAATGATGCTAGAGATGTGATACAACTATTTAAGAAGATCATTTTTCCGCGTTTTGGTGTACCCAGAGTCGTGATAAGTGATCGAGGAACTCATTCTAGAGAAAAGCAGTTAGACACTCTGCTTGCCAAGTATGGTGTGTATCACAGACGAGGATTAGCTTATCACTTCCAGACCAGCGGTCAAGTAGAAGTCTCAAACAGAGAGCTGAAAACAATTCTTCAGAAAGTAGTCTCAAGATCTAGAACTGATTGGAGTAATAAGCTCGATGACACCTTATGGGCTTATCGTACAGCTTTCAAAACCCCGATTGGAACATCTCCTTATCGGTTAGTTTATGGAAAGGCCTGTCATCTTCCTGTCGAGTTAGAGTATAAAGCTTACTGGGCTATCAAAGAACTCAACTTAGACACTAAGCTTAGCGCTGATAGACGACTTTTGCAACTCAATAAGCTAGAAGAATTTTGTTTGCAAGCTTATGAGAATTCTAGGATCTACAAAGAGAAAACGAAGCGTTGACACGACAAGAGGATAATTAAGAAAGAATTTAATATCGGTGACCAAGTACTTCTTTTCAACTCCCGTTTGAAAATCTTTCCGGGAAAACTTCGATCACGATGGTCTGGACCATTCACTGTCACATATGTTAGCGAGTATGGCTATGTGGAAATAATGGCTAGCAATGGTGAAAAATTCAAAGTCAATGGACACAGACTAAAACTCTGCTATAGCAATTCTATCATCGGATGCCTAGATATTGTCTATATGGAGCGTCCATCCACAACCCAATGATTTCATAGAAGAATTCGTCGAGCAGGACGTTAAACAAGCGCTTCTCGGGAGGCAACCCGTGTTTCCTTTCTTTTCGCATTTTATTTTTGTTTTTTCCCTTTTACGTTGTTTTGTTAGATTTCTTTGCAGATGAAAGAGTTTTTGAAGAATCTATGAAGACCATCCTTGTCAAGTCCAAAAGACTAGCTTGGGGGAATTCGCGCTGACTAGTAAGCTTCATTCTTCTTTCATTTTTCCCTTCTTCCCATAAAGCATCTCGTTGCGGATTTAGTCTTTGTGCTCACATTGAGGACAATGTGATGTTTAGCTTGGGGGAGGGATTGCATTTTCTTATTTTTCATTTTAGGGATTGCATTCTAGTTATATTTTTCAAATTTTGAATAAGAAAGAGAAGATTTTAGAGAGAAATTTTAAAATTTTGAACACAATTGAATGCTTTCCATGCTTTGCTTGCTTTTCTATTATGCTATCATGTTACATTTCCCAAAATTAGAGCTTTGAAACCATAATGATTCAATATTTATTGAATTGTGCATACTTGGGGAAGTCTTGTACACAGTAGGCATGAAATGAATCTATATATGAGTACGCTTGATCTTGAAATTTGGCAAGTTACATATTTTGTAAGGTAGAACCTCCTTAGACTGGTACATCTATACCCAGTCTCATTTAGGTGTGTGTAGTTCTCCTTGTGATGTGTGTCATGTCAAAACGCATAAGTATGGTTCTCATTTCATTTCTATAAGCATTGCATTCATGATTCACTATGATTTGAAGCCTTTTTTTCACTTTGAATTGCCCCTCAAAATAAGCCCCTTCATACAAATGCTTCACAAAAATAATAGCTACAAATAAAAACTGCCTACCTTTTGAGCTAGTAGCTAGACTATGGTGTATGGGTGCTCTTTTGAGAAGATTTGTTCTTATTTGCCAAAGTGAATTTGGAAGAACGAAATTGTTCAAAAAGTGATGTTATGTTCAAAAGAAAAAAAAGAAGAAAATTGAAAAAAAAAAATAGAAAAACAAAGAAAAAAGAAATAAGAGAAGAAGTTGTGAGTATCTCCTCAAAATGTCAAATCAATAGAAGGAGTTTATCCTTGTGTTTCGTGTGTAATAAGCCAATCTGTTCCTTCTGGCTTCGTTATTTGTCTTGTGGGAATTAATCGAAAGTTTGGATTGAGTATTCATTTATCATTGGTCAGTTGCTAGCTCATTCTAACCTTCACATGACCATAACTATTTGTCCACCTTTCACCCATTTCCCAAAGCCTTCTTCATTTATTTTTCGGCTTCATTTCTATGTGCATTTTGATCTTTGACTTGTGTTTTGAATTGTTTACCATATTAGACTGCGGACACATTTTCATAAGTCGTAGATAGGTGAGTGCCTCAAAATATTTACACATAAAGAAATCACCTTTTAAATACATAAGTGTTCGAGTGTGCCGTGAGAGTCCATTTGTCAAAAGATCAAGCAAGAGCCGAAATTCTATAGTGAAATTCTTTGTGCTACGCCGTTATGTAAATCTCAGCCATGTTTATGTATCATTCTTGCCCACGTTGTTTTTGGGTTATGATTCATTATGTTTCCAAAAGTTTTACGTTGAGATTTGTTTCTTGATGGTGTAGTAGCCAATGCTTGCAACCCTTGTCCTGGTATTGTTTGTTATGTTTGCTTAAGGACAAGCAAAGGTTTAGCTTGGGGGAGTTTGATAAGTGAATATTTGTATGATTTTGACCCCTACTTTAGCTCGGTTTTGTATGTCATTTGTGCTTTGTTAAGCCATTTTTATGAGCTAATATCATCTTCTAGGCGAATTCCTGTGTTCTAACCTGTTTTGTAGGGAAAGTGACGTTTCTACGCCCTTTTTCTATATTTTCGAGCATTTGCCTAGAACCCGACGATTTGAAGAAGCAAGCTTGACCATGTCAAAAGCATTTCAAGAAAGTTCACTAATTCAAAAGAGAGAAGAAGTAAAGACAATGTCGTAGTTGTCGGGAGATCAATCAATTGGGCGGAAGAATTCATCGCTTTACATCAAACCCTATCAACAAATCCGATTGGAGAGGTCAAGGGGGTTGATGGAAGTCAAGTCAAAGCAAAGGGAGATGAAACGTTAGTCAAAAGCTTCTAGATGACCACTTACCCGATCGGGTAAGTGTGTACCTGATCGAGGATGTTCGCTGCTCCGCACAAAATGCTTCAACTTTCTATTTTTGTCCTATATGTTTAATGCTCGACCCCTTCTGCACAAAACCCTAATGCTATATATAGATGCTCCAGCCCCTCTTCTCAACACATCTACTTCTCATACAACAATCCTCTTTACAAATCCTCTTTAGAATAATCTTTTCTTTTCTCTTTAGTTTAGTCTTTCTAGTTTAGATCATTTTCTTCTTTTGTCTTTAGTTCTTAGTTTATTTCTGTCCATTTCACATCAAAACCTTAGTTTAGATCAATAAGAATTTCAGACTTTGTAGTCTACTTTGTTGGGTACAAGTATTGTAATTCAAGGAACGATTATTCAATGCAAGGGATTTCTATTATTGTTATCGCTTTCTTTGTTGATCGTCAACTAGGTATTCCTAATTTACCCTTTGTTTATTGTCCTTTATTGTTTTTCCATTTGATTGTTATTCGCTTTACATATTATCTTAGATTCATTTTCATGTTGTTATAATCGTAGTTTCATTTCTTAGATTGTCAAATAGCGTCGCCATTATCGCCTTATAAAGAGTCTTAAATTATAGTCAAAAACTAACTAAACATGTCCATCCTAGTTTTCATTGTTAATATCATCTTAGACATAAACATTATCATGAGTGAGTAGTCACCTTTCTAGGGTGTAGAGTAGCCATGTTAGATTGATTAAAAGATGATAATGGTATAAAAGAAATTGTGCTTTTAAAACATTGTGTCTATGCATGTTTGGACTTTAACGATAGTTGACGATTCCTGATCAAAATCATCGACTAGTATGGAATTCTTTTCCAAAGGTAGAGATACGAGAATTGAATAGACAAAGCATGGCATGGTGGATTAAGACCTAGTAAATTGCCTAAAAGCCTGCTAGACCATCTGATCTATGATTGTAATGAACACATCATTCTTACGAACTCGGAATGAATTAATTGCATATCCTAAATCCAATTTCATCAATATGTCAATCTACATGAATGAACCTACTTCCCTAGATGCTTCTCATTATTGTTAATTCATCATTTGCTTTATTGTTTTCATTTTAGTTTGCTTTTATTTTGTTTTTATTTATGTTCTTTATTAGTTTAGAATTCAAAACTCCAAAACCCAGAAACGCGTTAGATAAAACTCAATTGTGAGACGATTCACAATCCTATAGGAAACACCATCTCCCTGAGGATCGACCCCTACTTCCCTAATTACATTAATTTGTTATTAGCCTAGTCTGGGTAAATTATCTTTGTATCGGGCTCGCGACAAGCATCGATCATTATGCTACATTTTGAATGAATGAATGTCATTTTGGATTTATGTAATTTTGAATTATGTAATTTGTGTTAGTATGGCCTTATTTTTAATCGATATTACCCGTAATGTAAGGGAATATTGATTCGGTTGTAATTTAATGTGATCTCGTATCACTTTTATTGTATTATTTCTTTTTATTTTACAAAAGTATGATATAAAAGCCTTGTAATTTTATTATATCATTTATAATCCCGGGGTTTCCTAAAGACGGTGCCATTTGGAAAGGCGTTCCAAAAGAGACGGTGTCCTTGGGAGGCGTGCATTTGAAGTTCAAGGGACCAATGGAGTTGGTTTCTGAATTTGTAATAGTTAATTTTATTTTCTATTATTTTAGGAAGGCCATACTAGGAATTTATTTTATTGTTTGCATTTTTATTTATATGTTACATGCATGCCAAATCGCCATATATATCACACATGCATTTTATCGAGTTAATCAACCGTTTCAATTATAATTATCGATAGATCACCAACTTTGTTCACTTAAAGGAGATAGATAATAAATTGACTCGGCCTCTATTTTAGCAATTGAGACTTAGCCGAGACAAATAGTAGAACCCATGAATCCCAATTTCATAATGAAGTAGACTCGGCTCACCGAGGTGCTAAACTTATTATGTTGGGTAAGTGGGGCAATAAATTGTTATTGCATCGAAATTTGGTTGTTCTCAACGGAACAATTAGGGTTTGTGGCCCATGTGTTCCGGGCTTAAGATTACAATAAAGTATTTCATCGACCAAGATTTGTAATTGTAGAATCGGTTAAAGAGTTAACCCACCAAGTAATATTAATAAAGGTCGTGGAGTCCGTGGCTCACATAAACCCGAGTAAATATAGGATTTGGGTCTTGAAATCATTTATGTAATTGGATAGAGGTCATTATATAAATGCCAATCTTGTTTAAAATGTTTACAAGTATTTAAAATGATAAATGTTGACATTTCCTTCATCTCAAATTTTGTAGTTTAAACTTGTTTGTTCGCATTCGTATTTACGCCCCACCTCTTGCACCAACTCTTACCACCGTGTCATGGCTAAGATCATTTATGGATCAATGCAAACTAAAAAAGAATGGTTCTAAATTTCGCGGATTGGAATGGGCAAATTTGCCTAGCCACCAAAGGTGAAGGTAATCATCGTTACCTCACCAAGGCTTATCCCACCACACCTAATACGAGGTCAACTAACATCGTAAGGGAGGTCTATGAGACCTACCCAAAAGAAGTCGGTCGAGATTAAGAATGTCTTGATCTTATCTAAGGATGTCGAGCTTCGAAGGAATGTCATATAGATAAATTCTACATATGAGATCTACTCTAAACTCGGGACCATGTTTTCAGGAGCTCCTAGGATCGTACAATATGAAGCCACATCTCAATTCTTTCGACCTTAACATGTAGGATGGTCAAAATGTTAACCCCATGTGCTCAAAATGATTGAGCATGTCAAGGTACTCAAGGAGCAAGGAATAACGATTCCCAAGCAACTTGTGATTGACTGTGTACTCCGCTCCCTAAACCGTATTAAAGGGGTTGTTGACTTTAGGGTGAAACTCAATATGCAAAACGTCAACACGACTCTCCATGAGTTGCACAAAATGCTTGATATAGTGTCATTTCACCCTACTTTTCCACCCCTTTTTGCCCCGTTTTGCTTGCCTTTAACGCTCCCTAAGAGCGTTTCTACGTGTTTTACCTTCTTCTAGCACATTTCTCGCTTTTATCGTGTTCTTGTAGGTAAACAACCACTTTAGGCGATTTCTACCTAATTTTGATCGACAAGAAGAAGGTGGATCACTCGGAGGACCCACAACATACCTTGGGGGCCCCACTTACCCTTGGGGGACCCTACTCGAAGCCCCAAAGCCCTCCCGAGTCAAGGCAAGCGAAACCGTGAAGGAAGCAACTAAGTCAAGCAAAGGAAGAAGGAAAAGAAGCACTTCACGGGCGTGAAAGGTATGTCACGGTCGTGAGATGCCTTTCCAAGAAGGTGGATTTTCGAGCTATTCATTTCACGGTCGTGAAACACATTTCACGGTTGTGAAAGTGAAATAACGGTCGTGAATTGATCGTGAAAGAAGGACCTGCCTTGCCACATATCTCACGACCGTGACTTGCAGTTTCACGGTCGTGAGATAGCTTTCACGACCGTGAAAAAACTTTCACGGTCGTGACCTTGCCTGCCCATGAAGTCTTTCGAAGCCCATCTTTCCTCTATTTTGTAAACCTATAAATAGGCCCTCTTGTGTAATTAGAGGGCACGAAACCCTAGATCGGAAACTCTCATAGAATTAGTACTTAATCTTCTATTAATCTTCCATAATTAAGCTTATTAGTTGTTTAATTAGCAATTGAGTCTTGGTTTAGTGTTGGAACTTGATTTGTATTCAAAGATTTGTGACAAAATCTTGGTTATTATATCAAAGTTCTCACATTTTTCAAAGTTGGTATAATTTATTTACTTAATCCTGCCTTTAATTAAGTTTTCATTTCAATCCTTGTTATTTATTCATTTTTAATTAGAAGATGGTCATTGTTGTTAATTTCCTTGTGCAATCCTTAGTTAATATTTAATTTCCTTTGAATATGAGTGAGTAGTAATCTTGCTAGGGTTATGTGGGGGATTATGGGTTCTAGTATGAGTTAATGTGTTTTTGTTGGGGTTAATAGTTGATTATTGTCTTGTCTCCATGCTATGCTTATAACATATTTGATGAAATGCCTACGTGAGTTTGCATGATTCTCTCGCTTGTTTCGAATACCATAAGATCGAAAGTCGTGGTTTTTTGTAGAACCGCTAATTTGGCAAAATGTATCTAGTGACCGATAGCTAGTTAGAGTCGGTTTGAGGAGGAATTGTAAGAACGAAAGCCTCAATTCACTTTCCTAGACTAGACGACACTTAAACAATTAAACCCGACTTTTTCACCCGACTATACCACCCATATGAACCCACTCACCCTAGTTTTCTCTCTTATTTGATAAAATCCAATATTTCTTGTTTTAGACTCTATTTGTTGTTTTTATTTACCTTTAATTATTGTTATTTAGTTTAGTAAACAAATCCAAACCCAAATTACATTGCGACTTTGCAAGAGACTTAGTAGACTATTAGATCAATTTTAGACACTAACCGCCCCTGAGACCGACACTCTTACCACACCGCTTATACATACATCAATGCTTGTGCAAACCGAGCGCGAAATGAGCTACCTTGCTAACACTAGCGAAGATGTTTTGAACATCTATGACAAATGCAAAGGGAAGTTCAAGAAGAGTGGAAACAAAGGGAACAAGCCACCACCTACTAAGGACAAAGAAAGGCTATTAAGAATAGTTCTTCTAAGTCTAAGAAGGGTGTCGCCTCCAACGACAAGGGCCATTATTGTAATGGTATAGGCCATTGGAAACGTAATTGCCCCAGATATTTGGGAGATATTAAGACTGGACGAGTTCTTCCAGTAGATTATAGTTCTCCCGGATGTTTATGTTACTGATATTAATCTCAACTTTGGTATTTTGATACAAATTGTTGTTCTCATCCTCCTAATTAGATTAAGGGCATGAGAAGAAAGACAAGGCAAAGCAAGCTAAAAGGAATCTCCAAGATGAGGGAGCTAAGGTAGCCACCACATAAAGGAGACCTATGGATTGGCTTTGCGTTATTTTGTCTTCCTAGTTACTTTTGTATTTTGAATGTCGTTTTGGAACTTTTTTATTTTCGTGTAAGACATGGAAACTGGTTTTATTTCCATTTGAAAGACAATTGTTGTACTACATAATGATAGCTTGGTTTTCAACCCAAGTCATTATGTTTGTGGAATTTATGTTCTTAAACCTTTCATTATACAAAGTTAATATCGTAAACATAAAGTGTTGTGACTAATTGATCATATGACAAAATATAATTATTTGATCATTATAATCACCTAAGTTATGAATTGGATTCTTACTTATGGACTTGTGAGTAAGTATCACAACTTATTTGAATTAAGAAATATCAATTGCATAGTCAAATCTGTTGGAGTAGGTGTCCTCCACAAAAGTGCGCCACATAATAAATCTTATTATGGAATATAATTGGGATATTTATTGACTATATATATGATTAGTCAGTTGATTAACGTAAATCAATAACGGTTGGCTGACTAGAGTTTGACGTTATTGTCGTTTGACGGCGGTGATCAACTGAGCCCTTTCGGTCACACCTAAAGGATGAAATCCAAATAGTAACTAATTATTTGTATACGATACAGTTAATTAGTACATTACATATATTCGATATGTACGAGAGTTAATTGTTAGAAATTGAGTTAAGAACTCAAATTCGATTAAACTTATTTTTCAATTATGCGATAATTGACTAATAAATTTATATCTTATTTTAATACGATTAAATAAGATTTAACTTAGTAATTAATCGTTAAATTACTAAATTAGTTGAGGTTTTGAGATAGAGGTAATTAGTTAATTATATTTACAAGGAGTTGTAAAATAAATTAACTAAGCATTGTGGGACCCATTATATATTGATATAATGGTAAAATATTACTTAAAATGTTAAGTACATATTATTTATTTAATTGAGTCATATAATTGTTATATGATCAAATTAACACTTAATTATACAAGATAATTAACCATATGATCAATAAGTATTTGTGAGACAAATATCAAAAATCAAAATGGACCAAACTAGGCCATTGTGGCCGGTTGGCTTGTAGTTACAAGGTGATGATTTTTGTTCATGTTTACACTACTTAGTTACCTTTTGAAAGTGACATAACAAGTAGTAAACAATCATCACTTGTTCTACAACACTCCACTCTAATGCATGTGAACAAATTAAACAAAATAATAGTCCTTATTTGGACAATGTGACCGGCCAAATGGCTTATAAAATGAGCAAGTGTGTTCATTTTATTCATACTTCATTTTGTGCTTTGTTTTCTTACTTCTCTCAAAACCTCATATTCTTACTAAAACTCTCAAACACTAATATTTACTAAGTATTACTAGTGTAGTAATATAGTCATAATATTAGTAGAATAATATCTATCTTATTATCTAGTTAATAATAAGGGTAGATTATTTGGGTTAATCTTGGTGCAACTTAGAGGAGATCTTCTACTTTGGGGATTATTTGTATTCATCCATATTATTAGCTCAAGAACAACAAGAAGGAGTTCTTGTTGTGCCCTTATATTTTCCATATCAATGTGAGGAAATTTCTTCTCTTATATAAATGTCTTTATATTTGCATGCAGGTTACATAGATCATTAAATACTAAATTAAAAAGTAATTTAGTAAATAATTAGAGGAGTCTAATTAAGGTCTATGGACTTTCAAAATCGAGTTAATGAACTCACATTTGGGGATTTGCAATCCATATAAGCCCCAAGATAAGATCTTATAACGACAATATGACTCCATACGGGTGTTGGAGCCAGTTTCCTCCACAGTTAGTGCAATAACATAAATAAATCTCTATAGATTCACAGGGTATACTTTGTATTGTAATCAGTTGATTAACGTTTATCGATAACGGTTGGCTTGCTAGATAAGTTTGACGTTATTGTCATACAGATGGCGGTGATCAACTGGTCCCTAAAAGTCACACCTAAAGGATGTGATTGAGAAGATGTGATTATTTGAGAAATAATCATATGATGCCTTCTTAAATGAACTAAAAGGTCTAGCTGTGTTTTGGACTAAAAGGTTGTCAAGTGTGTGATAAAAGATTTAATAACATTAAATAATGTTAACTAAGACGAATTAACTGTAATTCGTAATTAAATATAAAATGTTATATTTAGTTGTAGTATATAACGTGAGCTTAAACGAATTAAAATGTTAATTCGTAATTAAACATAAACCGTTATATTTAATTAGCAGGATTATAAATATACCGATATTTATAATTGAAGTATATATTATATGATTGTCATAATAATTGTTATGTTAATATATCCACTGCAAAATGTTGTAATGGACCTTATTAATGTATGACAACATATTAGACAAATATAATATGTATAACATTATATTAAATGGAAGCGAATATAACCGAAAAAGAGTCTAGATTACTCTGGAGAATTTCGGTCAAAATGGTAACAAAATAAGAGAAAAATATCCCTTATTTTCTTCTTTTTGTGCCGTGTGAAAGTGGGTATATGGAAGGAGTTTTACTCATTCTAACTGGCTAATTGAATCATCATTAATTCACATCACACAAAAAGATACAGACTCTTTTTCTCTCTAATTTTCTAGCAAATACAAGGGCATTTCTCGATCAATCTTGGGTGAGACGATTAGGAGGATATCTGCTTTGATATCTGTTCTTAGGCCGAATTTACGAGGACTAAAGGTTATTCCTAATCCCTTTGTTTATGATGCAATTTCGTTTATGACCCGTTAATCATATAAATCATAATTTCATTATAATCCTGTAAGATTAAAGGGATGTATACGGATATATTCCCACAAGTGGTATCAGAGCCTTAGGGCTATGAAATTATTTTATGTGATTTTCATAAATATTAAAATTGTATGATTATTGAAAAAAAAAAATCCGAAATTTTTTATAAAAATGAAACTCACGGTTTTTAATTTTTTTTGCCGTGATGATTTTTTTTTTTGGGTTCCATTAAAGATTCATTCATATTATTGTTTTAATCTGTTAAAGATGATAATATATGAATTTGTTGATATTTTAATTTAATAAGGATTACATTAGAATGTAAATGGAATTGTATTGGATGTTAATGAACATCAATTTTTGTGCTATATATTTTCGGTATAAACTGTTTTAGATGTTCATATTAAAAGGTTAATTTGAATCATCTACTTGTATCAATGTTTAATAACGATTAGGCATTGTTTGTTTGCACCGATCTAGTTAATATAAGCATAATCGTCTTAAAACCGTTCCAATTTTTGGTGCTGCTACAAAACAATATAAAAAAAAAAAAACGAAAAATTTCTTCTGTTTTTTAATTGCTGTTAGCAGCAGGTTTTTTTTTTTTTAATGTTTTTTTTTTCGGTTTTAGATTAAACCGTGAGAAAAAGAAAAAAAAATTTTTTGTTTTTTGGGACTGGTACTGTTCACGTGAACAGTGAACAGTGAGAAAAAAAAAATTTGTTTTTTGGGCATTATAAAGATAATGTTTGTTTGTTATTGTGAAAAGGTTCACAATAATGATACCCGATTATTTTAAAAAGGTTTAAAATAAAATGGATTATGGAAGATTAAAATTGTTGTGGGCAATTAAGGAATTGTCACATAATTTTGATCGTATATAATGGTGGTTCGGATAATTAATCAACATAATTAATGAATTATGTCTTGTAGAATTAATTTATATAGTTGATGCTTTTTATTTTTGTCGAATGAATGAATGAATGAATGGTTTTATTTACGTATTTTTGCAATTGGTTGAAAAATGTAATACCTAGTGTGGCCTTAGTTAATAATGTTTTCGTAATGATGGAAACATGGTTTGGATGTATTTATGAGATCTCGAATCTCCTTTTATTTCTTTTAATTATGTTTTTGGAATTAGAATGTAAATAGGTTTATTTTGTAATTTTGAAAATGTAATTTAAGAAGACTAGAGATGGAGATCGGATGCTCACTCCCGCTACATGGACCAAGATGAGACAAAGTCAAGCTATCTCGGGTCCATTAGGATGGATTCCAAACTTGTATTTACTGTTCATTTTGGTAGATAGGCCACACTAGGACCGTTGTAATAGTTTACGTATTTCTCATTCTTTTGCTTTTCATTCACATGTTAAATAATTGCATCATATTCCGCCTAAACCAAACCACCTAAATTGCATGAAAAATGATTCATATAGTTTGAATTTTCATCTTAGACATACAGATGTCACTCGGTCATAGGGCCATCACCTTAGTCTAAATCATTCACGAAATGCTAGAAATTTGTTCACTTAAAATGAATTAAATTTAAGATGATGGGATCTTCCTCTAAAATGAAAATTGAGATTAGTCTTTATAGGAAAAACTACTATGAGCCCCTTATTCGTCGGAAGTCATAACATGAGCCCTTCTACGTTGAGTAAGTAGTGAGTGTTGACCTATTTTACCTCAACATTGTAGTCCGAGTAATATCTCGGGATTATAATGGACTAAAGATAGAATTTAAAGAAATTTATCGACTGAGAATTCTAAAAGTAGAATTAGCCAAGAGGTTGGCTTATCAATTTACAGAAATTGAGTCTTGGGATCATTTATATAATTCTTGCGGGAGGTCAATTGTATAAATGCACGAGTCATCGCATTAAACAGTTTTTCATTAGACTCAAAATTAAAACGATGAAACTTATCATATTTATTTTCTTTTTCCACAGTTTTTGAATTCGTTATATACAGATATAACTGCTAAATAACAAAATGGCTGGCCATACTGATGACCCAATGCCAAGTGCCACGCTCGGACGTGAATCCTGGCTTAAGATGTTTATGGACAACATGAATCAGTCCACGCGACTGAAGAATGATGGGTCCAACTTTGCGGACTGGGAGGCGGCATTACGGAATGCTGCCATTGCTGACGGTAAGCTCAAGTACTTGACTGAGACACTACCGCCAAACCCAGGCCCCAATGCAGGAGCAAAGGAATCACTTGCTTATAGTGATTTCGTAATGGAGGCGGGTGCGATAAAGAACGTACTCATCTTTTCAATGGAATCCAATTTGCAAAGACGATTCATTGCCCAAGGTGCAAACAAGATTTTCACCACGCTCTCTAACGAGTTCTCGAAAGCTCCGAGGATCGTTAGCTATGAGCATACTTGTCGCTTCTTTGAAGCGAAACTCCAGAAGGGCCAAGCAGTTAGCCCACACATTCTTGATATGATTGAGAATGTCGAGAAACTGGAGGCACTTGGTTGCAAAATCGATGAGAAGATCGTCATATACCGCGTTCTTCATTCACTTCATGATGGTTTTGCCCTTTTCAGGGCAAATTACTATATGAATGAGATGAAGAAGAGTCTTCATCAGCTACACTCACTCCTTGTACAGACAGAGAGTGATCTGAAATTGAGTAGGAGTCTGAAACAGGACGTTCTCATGATTGCAACAAGGGCAGAGGTATGGCCAGGCTAGGCTAACCTATCTGTAGGGAGCCGAAATTTCAAAAAGCCAGACAGGCAAGAGTGGGCCTGTAGACGAGCGGAGCTCACACGGCAAGACAAAAGAGCGATGAAGGTAACGTGATTGCCACCACTGGCCACAATGGGCATTGTAGGAGGAACGCTCGTGTACCGAGAGGACATTAAAGCAGGCCGCGTCTCTCTGTTGGTATGTCTTCTTCTTTTATTCATATGATTGAGATTGACCATGCATGTTTCGGAACTTGGGTATTAGATACTTGTTGTGGTTCTCATCTGTGCTATCATTTGCAGGGCCTAAGAAACATCACAACTATCGCAAGGGGTGATGTGGACCTGCGAGTGGGGAATGGAGCAAGAGTAGCTGCCGTTTCAGTGGGAACATATGTAATCCAACTCCTGAGTGGATTTGAGTTATTTCTGAATAACTGTTACTATGTACCCAGTTTATCTAAAAACATTATTTCCGTTTCCGTACTTGATAAGGACGGCTTTTCGTTTGTAATAAAGGATAATAGATGTATTTTCTCTTTACACGAAATGATTTATGGTAAAGCAGTTTCCATGAATGGGATTTATGTTTTAGATCAAACCACAGATATATTGCATGTGAGTAGTAAGAAAGCAAAGGTTGGTGACAAAGATCAAACCTATTTATGGCATTGTCGTATGGGACACATAAATGAAAAACGCGTGAAGAAACTCATTGATAATTGGACTATCTCCCCATTTGACTATGAATCTTTTGGCACGTGTGAATCTTGTCTCATAGGCAAAATGACTCGAATTTCCTTCAAAGGTGTTGGAATGCGCGCTGCTGACCTATTAGGACTCATACATACTGATGTGTCTGGACCTATGTCAATCAACGCTAGAGATGGCTATAGATATTTTATCACTTTCACGGACGATTGAGTAGATATGGTTATGTTTACTTAATGAAGCATAAAAGTGAGTCCTTTGACAAGTTCAAGGAATTCCAGAATAAGGTTGAAAACCAGCTGGATAGAAAGATTAAAGCACTACGTTCGGATCGTGGTGGCGAATATCTTTCGAAGGAGTTTGATCGACACCTTAAAGACTGTGGTGTAGTACTGCAGTTAACTCCACCTGGAACACCACAATTGAATGGTGTGTCCGAACGGAGACATCGAACATTACTTGATATGGTTCGATCCATGATGAGTCACACGGTTGTACCTGATTCATTGTGGGGTTATGCTCTTTTGTCAGCTGCTCATATGAACCAAAGTCCGTCTAAAGCTGTAGACAAGACGCCATATGAATTATGGAAGGGAACGGTCCCTAACTTGTCCTTTATTCGGGTTTGGGGCTGCGAGGCTTATGTCAAGTGGAGACCTGACGATAAGCTCGGCCCACGATCGGTCAAGACATACTTTATTGGTTATCCAAAAGGGATGTTTGGTCATTACTTTTACTCGCCTACCGAACATCGAGTTTTTGTTGCGGCTAGTGCGACGTTCGTAGAGAAAGAGTTTCTCGAGAATAGGACAAGTAATGGAACCTTCGATCTGTCGGAGATCAAGAACCAACACGAGAGCAACAAATGGAGGGAAAACTCTCCGTCATTCAGCTTGCGGTGGTAAAATTCCTTTGGAACCTAGGAGGTAGGGTAACACTGATGTTAAAACACACTCGGTGTTTTTTTGTTCAACAGTTTCAGGAAAACTGTTCGTTGTTTTTAATAAGTTGCAGCGGAAATTAACGTGTTTTTGTGGTTTTTGTATGTATATGAACAAAAATATAAAGGATATGACGTGCTCTAACTCTTCTCCCTCGCAAGGAACTCGATTTAGCCACGAATAATACTCAACCTCGCAAGGAAGAATATGGATTAACTCACTCTCGCAAGAACGAATTAATTTGATCTTTATAACTCGCAAGCTATGAAGAACACACAAGTAATCTTGTATTAAGCTCTCAAATTGTATATCTACTACAATGCATAAGACTCCTTATTTATACTACTACTAATTACCATAAACTAACTAGATAGAAATTAGGAAATTAACAAGACAACCACCTTATTTCAGTTTAGGAAATAAGATCATCACACTACTTTATTCAAATTAGGAAAATAATAATAAAACTCTATTTAGGAAAGTAAACTTAGAATTATTCAACCCAAGCTTCCATCTTGCATACATGTTGGTATTTCGTTCAATTGCGTCACCCGCGTATACCTTGGACAGCTCAACTTGAAACGATCATATCTCCTCCGTTACTTATCCAAATAAAGCATGTGACCACTTGTTGGAAAGCTAACATCATGTACTTTCATCTCCAAGTGAAATCACGTCAAAATAATCAATAATTGCTGAGTTATTGATCTTTAAAGTCAAGGGAACGAATCTGAAATGTCAAGAGTGACTTAAACTTGCATTTTGAACATATACCCATGTCCCTCCTATATCATTCTCCCCTTCTTCAAAAAGAATCGTCCCGATTCTTGGACCTACAAACTCCCGGATCAAATACATATGATGTAGCAAATGAGAAGATATTTTGATTAAAGTATACACCATAATACTCCTTTAGCTCATCATCCTCAATATAATCTTCATGCTTATTCATCTTATTTGATTTGTAGTTGCCACCAGAATCATAAGCGAAAATCCTCTTGTACAATCTTTTCTTATGCTTTCTTTTCTCATGCCTCCCTATGTTGTGCCTTCCATCCCACCACCTTCCATGCACAATTGTAGCACAATCCAAACAATTGTTGCCCCAAATAACAAGAATATCACGAGCTTCCATAACAATAGACTTTAATAAGAAAGAACGTTGATAAATCTCACCATATAACTTCTTTGCAATGTATTTATCAAGTGGCGATTGATAATTACTCTTGAAATCAAATTCATAATGAGTAATCCCTTGTTTATGAGGTTCTTCATAATAATTTATATCATTGGTATCAATCTCATCTTCAAGAATAAAATCAACTTGTATGTGTAATTTGGGAACCACCACTTCTTCAATTTCTTCGTCAAAAATAGCCGGTAAGTTAGGATCAAATAATGAAGTACCTTCTATACGAGATTCGTCTTCAAAAGAAAATAGTTTATCATCAATCATATCTTCTGTTTGATCATCATCACTTAATGGCTCAACAATATATGTGGTAAATTCACCTTTGTCCGTGTCTGTTTCATCATTCGGATTTGAACAGTCTTTTATACTGTTCGGTTGGACAAGGTCAGACATCATCTTCTCTACGTCTTCTACATGTCTCTCTTCTTTTTCTTCGTGAATAACTTCAAAAGTTTCAATTCTTGCCTCTTCTATCTTTTTTGCTTCATAAGTTTGAACTGATTTTTGAAGCTTTCTAAGACTGAATGACAAAGAATCAACTCCCTTTTGTAACTCTTTGCATAATAAATAAAATTGATATTCCTCCCATTCATTCCATGTACGATTAGGTTTCTTCAAACCTGTGACAACCCTCGCGAATGCGGAAATAATAAACAAACAAGCATGTGGATTATATTGCGGAAATAGGTAGTTTTTAAAAACTTTTATACATGCAAGTTAAATAAAACGAGGAGTGTCAAAATATTACAACTAAGTGCGGAAAATAACAAAGAGACGGGGTCTCTTAAATGTTAGAAAAGAACAAGTGTTTAGCAAATAAGCTAAAATCGTCTAGAGGTTAATCTTCCAGGGACAACGCCCGCTAGCTCACAACCGAACCCCAAAATATCATATCCAAAAAGTCAATCCATGCAAGCAACCTGTTCATTCATGAAAAACATGAACGCCACAGTCAGTGGGGAGTAACTCCGGGTTCTCCCAGCCATATCACATTAAACGTACATATAAGGAAATACCAAAGTAAAATCATGCATATATAGATATACATGTGAGATACAATAAGAATAGATAGGCAATTCTATAGAAAATGATAAGATCATGTGAAAATCCAATCCGTAACCATCATGTTATTCAAAGACTCGGGAAAGACACTCTTAGGCAATCGAATACGCTCACTAGGGCTTACATCTCACCGTTAGCGGTATAAGATTGATAAGATTGAGACTCGACAGACAAACCAAGTCAAGTCATGCGATGATCACATAATATCCAACCTATTACCATCCATTCACGAACCAAGACCTTGACGGTATCAAGTCATGCAATGACCATGAATACAATCATGAAATCACACATTCAAAGACAACGACACAACGACGACCTTTCTCACGGTAAATGAAACGCACTAGCAGCGTGTACATGGCAAGTATGATTAAAAGGCATCCACGGGATAAGCATTTCCCTGTAACGCATACACGATCACATTTCGTATATGTTCACTAATTTCCTCCGGTAGGACGACGATAATAATACGGTCCTAGTCTAAACCTGGCCAGAATCCCGGAATAAACGTGTTCCGATTCGACATGCGATAAACGTTTCGCATCCAAGACTCGGTCAATCATAGACGCCGAGTACCCCAAATTCGGTCGACATTCACGAAAGAGGCGGAAAAGAGCTTAAGCCACATAACAAGCGGTACGCTACATGCAAATAACACCACCTCGCAAGTACACAACATTTGACGGCCGGGTCGAACAACGCATAGCGTTCAACTCCCAACAACGTCGTCGTATGCCCACTAACACATGCAATTAAGCAGTAGGATACCTCTCCGTTCCGACATTCCAGCCTTACGAACGGGAAGGTAGCCAAGGGAATGAGAGTACAAAGCACAATACAAAATAGTGCTCAAACCGACTCATTTGTAAAAACCGACTCAAAGTGGGAACATATCGAAAACCGTCACGAAACATGTGATACATGCGAATGAGATATCAAATATTCAAAACATGAATATTATAAGACATTACGTAAAATCATATGATAAACCGATCATGCGAACTATTATAAATTACGAGTTTTAAAAGTCAAGGGAAAACAACACAGCCGTGTTGCAGGCCGGGCAGGAGACCGGTGGCCGGTGGGCCGGCTTAGAACACAGGCAAAATCCCAAAAAACAGAGAAAAGAGGTCTGGGCCGGTCAGTCGACCGGCGGCCGGTCGACCGGCACAGAGCACAACACCAAAATCCAACTTCACTTACTGATGTATTCCAGGCCGGGGTGGAGGGAGGCGGCCGGTACCCCGGCTCGGAGCACAACACTAAAAATCACAAAAATCACACGTTTGGAAACTATCAAAACAAGGGTCTACTTCAAACGGTCATAACTAGAGTTCTAGATATGGGAATGCAGAAATTCCAAGTCGAGGTGATAGCTTATCCTCTTACGGTTCCAACGAGTGGTCACAAGCCCAAATCAAGCAAGTAACGAAGGAGTTATGATCATTCTACGAAAAAGGGTCGGTGCAGGAAATTCCCCGCCGGGCACTAGACCGGCTGCCGGTCCTTCGGCCAAGAACCCCATTCTACCCGAGAACAACCAACACCATTCCTATCATTTTCAATTCTCCTAATTCACTTCTAATAATTACCAATAATCAATATTCATCATCAACAATCATCAAATAACAACAATCATAAATCATAACATGATTCATAAGCTTCTAATCATATTCCAAATACGATTTCTAACATATAAAGCATGCAAAACACGTAAATGATACCGAGTAACCCTTCACCGTTACCTTTTCGCGTCTTTAAACGGTTACTAACTAAGCTTTCCTATTCTCCACCTACAAACAATTAGACAATAAAAGGGAATATCATCCACCTTGAGAAAGGCGGATAATTTAAAAAGCGAGAAAGACGGTAATTTTATTACCAATACGGATAGAGGAAGGTAAGAGGGGAAGAATAAGACGAACTTACGTGAATTCCAATAAGAAACGAAGGAGATACGGCGAATCTAAGCTTGGAAAGATTATGGAAGAAGGATTTTGGGTTTCTTAGTGATGAAGTAAGTTGAATTGTGATGAATGAATGAAAATAGGTTAAGGTAGTATGATATTTATAAAGAAAAAGTCAACAAAAGTCAAAGACGGCTTAAAAGTCAAGAAAATTCAAAGACGACTTAAAATTCAAGAAAAGTCAAAGACGACTTAAAATTCAAGAAAAGTCAAACTCGACTCAAAAGTCAAGAAAAGTCAAACTCGACTCAAAAGTCAAGAAAAGTCAAACTCGCCTTAAAACGGGATTTTCATGGAATCTCACAAAAATTCCAAATACGAACTCGGAAATTCTAAATTCGACTCGAAACATAAAAAGCTAATTTAAAACTTAAATTCGCTGAAAAGATTTCGTAAAATATTTCTACTAGAAAAATAGGGTACATTTTCGGGTGTTACAATCACCCCTCCTTTTAAAAAGTTTCGTCCTCGAAACTTGAGAGTAGAAAAGAAAAGTTATAAGGACCAATTCGTTTTCTCCAAATTGGTATTCAAAACATTTTCAAGGAAATGTAGTTCAAAAGCATGACATTTTCCAAAAAGGTATAGGAAAAGTTTTCGAAAGTAACTCTCTTTTTCTGTGGAACGAAATTGTTCTTGTCGTGCACACAAGAACACCAGCATTCCAAAGTAAAGACAAGCTTAAAATTAAATCATACGTTGATAAGTGCAGAACCAATCATTAGACGTCTCCAATAACAAGTTCTAGCATCCAACCAAACGCAAAATCCAGTATAAGAGCAACCTAAATCCATTTTCGAAAAATGAAAGTAGAAATTTCATTTCTAAAACTCTTTTAAAAGGATAAATGTGAAATCTATCGTGAAAATTTGAAAATTTTCTAAATTCGTACACTCACGACAACCAAACATTTCACACACATAAAAGTAATTTGAACATCAAACTCACAATCATGGTAATAAAAGATAAACACAACGAGTAAAAAGAAACAAGAAGGCTTATCGAAACGAGTAATAGCGGAAAGAAGGACCATGTCCAAAGAATAACAAATTGAATAAGCGTCAATTTGAAAGGCAAAGGGAGAAATGAACGACAAAGCAATTGCTCAAAAGGGGAAGAAAGCCTAAGAACCAAACACTCAACTCAAATACAAAAGTCATCATAGTCAATTTCTCGGGCATTTTCGCCAAACCCAAATTATAGCCACATCATTCTAAGGGCTTATCCAATTAACATCACAAACATCGTTAATAAGCTAGTCCTCAAAAGAATGTAACTCATCTCTGTCATACCTTAACCGCTTTCAATCATTAGATTCTACAAAATCCTTAACAATCATCAGGTCAAACTACGAACCCGAATATCTAGTATCCAACTAGCATTAACTAAGGTCTATCGACAAGGGAAAATCCACAATTAAATAATCCACATGAAAGATTCCTAAATGTATTCGAACATCCCTAGACCAGCCAATTATTACACTCGAATCCACAAGCATAAATAATTATATCTAGCAAAGCATAATTACCACCAATCATAAGATGAATGGGCTCACCATTCCAATTCTATAATCCATAACAACCGAGCATTCATTATCCAAAGCTTGCAACGAACATTTCTCAATTTCAAACTATGATTCCTTAAGAATAAAAGAGAATTACTAATCCCAAACCGCAAATGACAAATCACTTGGAAATCAAACAACCATTCAAATCATCTATTTCATCAAAAACTCAAAATGAATCGATTTTCATTGATGACAAAACTCCTCAAACTTTGGGTACCAACTCAATTACCCTAAAGCAAAGTCTCTTTTAGAATCCACCAATTAGAGACATCTAATTCCCAAATGATATTCCAAGCAACCGTTATAATACCCAACATCAACAAACTATTATCATGATCAACTCAATTCTCAAAACAACACTACAATACCAAACTCCGAATCTAACATCACCAAGAGAGGATACATTATAACTATTAGGATTCATCCTAGAGCTTAAGTCTTATTTCTCATGATCAAATACAACCTGAACTGTGCTCAATCCAAAGACACATCTTCTAACTAAAGAATTCCAAAATACATTACTCTTACTCTCTGAGCCTTACAAACGGAATATCCAATCCACTAAGGAAAAGATGAAGCGGCAACGAGATAGGAAACGATAAGAAATCTCAAGGAGAACACGAGAATAAAATCAGGCACGAGATTAAAAGAGAGGAACGGTGAAAATAACGAGGGCAAGAAAGAGACAAAGCAGATAGTAGAGTTATGAAGATATCCGCGTAAGAAATAAGATACGAGTATGCGATTTCTTAAAGATCAATCTTTACAAAAGCATTCAAGAATGGAAATGGAAAGGAATGATGGCACGAGTAAGGGTTTAAGATTTAATCCACAAAGTTTCTCCTTTCAAACTTAATGCGATAATAAAACAACTTAATTATTCCTTTACAAAGGCCTCTTACAAGGGACCATCATACCCCGAGCAATCATCAAAGTAAGGTAACCTAGACTTGATAAATCGACTACAACCCAAATCATCCATCCTTTCATATCACACGGATTCCCAATTGCGGAATTGCAACTCAAGCATAGTAACATTCTCTCAACTCCATAATTTGACACATTCTCAAAGGTTTCAAAACCGAAAAACCAATAAGGAATTCTCCATACTAATCTCTTTTCAACTCCTACGGCCCACAAGGTAGAACACCGAACAAAACGTCATTATCAACATCATATAGCCCACGAGTTCATTATTAACAAAGTACAACCTCAAGTCAAACATCATCATTAAAGTCCCAAGGTATTTCCATCATAGCTCACATCATCGAATCTCGCTCATATCTATAATCCTCAAGTAATATGGTTCAACTTACAACGAAACCTTACTACTTCAAACGAGTCTCCGATACCATAAGATAAGATCATATCTTTAAATCCAAGAAATATAGCCAAATGCTTTTCCACCAAGCCTATATTCACAAACACACAATAGGAAACCACAAGACGTCACTTAACCTCAAAAGTATTTCGCACCTCAAGATATCATTCAAAACTTCTTATTTACACCAATTAGACCTATCATAAGCATGGTCTTCAAAACAATACTAAACTTCTGAGTCCAAAAGACTAAATTACTAATGAGTTAAGAAGTAATAACCAACTCATTCAACCTTACACCATCAAATACCATGAACTATCAACACATTAGTCATGGCAAGCATCAAGCATTAAATCATCAAACTTATCTTACTACCTTTCCTTAGAGTTACAACCAATCATCAATATAGGGTGAATTTAGATCTACACCATTTTCCTCAAATCACAAAATTCATTCTAACAAACACTAATATTCCACAAAATTCAAAGTTCTTCCGACCAAGTATAATATACCACAAACAAATAGGTATGACATCCATAAAAATGTTGCAAGAGGAAGGTAAGGATACTAATGGCAAGATGGAGGAACTATCAAGAGTAATTTCCAAGAGGCAAACAAGTTGGAAAAGAAAGAAGCACCTAGATAGAAGGAAGAGAGCATAATATAATAAGGACGAGAGAATTCATAGATGAGGAAGAAATACACTTCAAATAGGCTTGTAAATCTTCAAATCTTCGGTAGAGGATACCTCTCCTAGGTAACACAATGATTCACCTCAAAACGGTAGATACAAACAAACATAACATCACTCAACACAATCAACAAACAAGCTAGAACCTAACAAACATCAAGTACACCAAAGACTACCACCTTAGGTCCATAAGTCTACCCATCTCTCATTTATTATTTCAAGGTCAAGTAGTTTAAGTTTAGGGTTCACGTGTGTGCGTCGGGAGCGATAAAGCTCTGATACCAACTGTGACAACCCTCGCGAATGCGGAAATAATAAACAAACAAGCATGTGAATGATATTGCGGAAATAGGTAGTTTTTAAAAACTTTTATACATGCAAGTTAAATAAAACGAGGAGTGTCAAAATATTACAAACTAAGTGCGGAAAATCAAAAAGAGACGGAGGTCCTCAACATGTTAACCAAAGAACAAGTGTTAGCAAATAAGCTAAAATCGTCTAGAAGGTTAATTCTTCCAGGGACAACGCCCGCTAGTCCACACGCCGAAACCCAAATATATTATCCAAAAAGTCAATCCATGAAAAGCAAACCTGTCATCATGAAAAACATGAACGCACGTCAGTGGGGAGTAATCCGGGTTCTTCCCAGCCATATCACCTTTAACCGTACAGATAAGGAAATTACAAAAAGTAAAATCAGCATATATAGATATACATGTGAGATACAATAAGAATAGATAGGAAATTCTATAGAAAATGATAAGATCATGTGGAAATCCAATCAGTAACCTCATGTGATTCAAAGATCGGGAAAGACACTGTAGGCAAATCGGAATACGTCACTAGGGCTACATCTCCCCGTTAGCGGTTATAAGTTTGATAAGATTGAGACTCGACAGACAAACCAAGTCAAGTCATGTGATGATCACATAATATCCAACCTATTACCATCCATTCACGAACCAAGACCTTGACGGTGTCAAGTCATGCAATGACCATGAATACAATCATGAAATCACACATTCAAAGACAACGACACAAAGACGACCTTTCTCACGGTAAATGAAACGCACTAGCATCGTGTAAATGGCAAGTATGATTAAAAGGCATCCACGGGATAAGCATTTCCCTGTAACAGCATACACGACACATTTCGTTATATGTTCACTAATTCCTCGGATAGGACGACGAGAATAATACGCGCCTATCATAGTCTAACCTGGCCAGATTCTCAGAATAAACGTGTTCCGATTCGACATGCGATAAACGTTTCGCATCCAAGACTCGGTCTTACAAATGACGCCGAGTACCCCAAATTCGGTAGATCAATTCACGAAAGAGGCGGAAAAGAGCTCAAGCCTCATAACAAGCGGTACGCTACATGCAAATAACACCACCTCGCAAGTATACAACATTTGACGGCCGGGTCGAACAACGCATAGCGTTCAACTCCCAACAACGTCGTCATATGCCCACTACACATGCAATTAAGCAGTAGGATACCTCTCCGTTCCGACATTCCAGCCTTACGAACGGGAAGGTAGCCAAGGGAATGAGAATACAAAGCACAAGACAAAATAGTGCTCAAACCGACTCATTTGTAAAAACCGACTCAAAGTGGGAACATATCGAAAACCGTCACGAAACATGTGATACATGCGAATGAGATATCAAATATTCAAAACATGAATATTATAAGACATTACGTAAAATCATATGATAAACCGATCATGCGAACTATTATAAATTACGAGTTTTAAAAGTCAAGGGAAAACAACACAGCCGTGTTGCAGGCCGGGCAGGAGACCGGTGGCCGGTGGGCCGGCTCAGAACACAGGCAAAATCCCAAAAACAGAGAAAAGAGGTCTGGGCCGGTCAGTCGACCGGCGGCCGGTCGACCGGCACAGAGCACAACACCAAAATCCAACTTCACTTACTGATGTATTCCAGGCCGGGGTGGAGGGAGGCGGCCGGTACCCCGGCTCGGAGCACAACACTAAAAATCACAAAAATCACAAGTTTGGAAACTATCAAAACAAGGGTCTACTTCAAACGGTCATAACTAGAGTTCTAGATATGGGAATGCAGAAATTCCAAGTCGAGGTGATAGCTTATCCTCTTACGGTTCCAACGAGTGGTCACAAGCCCAAAACAAGCAAGTAACGAAGGAGTTATGATCATTCTACGAAAAAGGGTCGGTGCAGGAAATTCCCAGCCGGGCACTAGACCGGCTGCCGGTCCTTCGGCCAGGAACCCCTTCTACCCGAGAACCACCAACACCATTCCTATCATTTTCAATTCTCCTAATTCACTTCTAATAATTACCAATAATCAATATTCATCATCAACAATCATCAAATAACAACAATCATAAATCATAACATGATTCCTAAGCTTCTAATCATATTCCAAATACGATTTCTAACATATAAAGCATGCAAAACACGTAAATGATACCGAGTAACCCTTCACCGTTACCTTTACGCGTCTTTAATCGATTACTAAGCCTTCCTAATCTCCACCTACATACAATTAGATAATAAAAGACGAATATCATTCATCTTGAGAAAGACGGATAATTTAAAAAGCGAGAAAGACGGTAATTTTATTACCAATACGGATAGAGGAAGGTAAGAGGGGAAGAATGAGACGAACTTACGTGAATTCTATCGAGTAACGAAGGAGTTACGATGAATCAAAGATCGAAAAGCTAAGGAGTTTGAGTTTTCTTAAAGAGGAAGGAAAGTTTGGTTGTGTTTGGTTGAATGAAAATTAGGTTAAGGGTAGAGTATAAGTAAGGGAAAAGTCAACCAAAAAGTCAACCTCGCCTTAAGACGGCTTTTTCATGGAATCTCGCAGAAATTCCAAATACGAACTCGGAAATTCAAAATTCGACTCGGAACTTAAAATTATAAATTATAACTTAAAATTACTGAAACGATTTCGTAAAATATTTCTACTAGAAAAATAGGGTACATTTCCGGGTGTTACAATACTAGTGTAGTATTTTGTAGTGAAAAAAAGGGGTTTGTCTTGGTGCAACTAATTGGAGTGTTCTTATTCTAAGAACTAGGATATCATCCATATATTTTGAGCTCAAGAACAAAGTAGGAAGGAGTCCTATTTTGTGCCCAAAATCCGTTTAAATCAATGTAAGGAACTATTTATTCTTCCTTATTTGTTTTTATGTTATGCATGCATAAGATCCATTAGTTTAATGAGTAAACTAATTGTAAAATGATATTAGAAATGTCTAATATTAAGTTTACGAAACATACAAGCGGTATCAAGAGCCAAGGTTGTTGCATGCATAATCGATTTTTAGTTTTTTCGAGTTATTGTAACTTAAAGAAAACTAGTAATATGTGTTTTATGAGTTAAAATCACAAAGTTATTTGCATGTCAATATATTCTGGTCCTAATATGATTTTAGGTCATTTTGATGATTTATGGAAATTTATGAAACTCAAACGATAAATGTGATTATCATATATGAACAATCATATCATATAATCTAAAGTTTATTTTGTCCATGACAATTCATGACGATCTTATTAAATGCAATAAAGGCTTGGGTAGTGAATATTCCATATATTCATTTATTCCTAATAACATGAATTCATCTACGTACATATCTAGATCTCTATCTAGTGTTGGGCTCTTTAACTTGAAAGATGCTCCCACTCGTTATCTTGATAACTGATAGGTATTTAGGTGAAAGGATCTACCATTAGTTCCTTTTAAACCATCTTATCCTCATCATAATGTACTAGGTCTCTATTTGTAGAATTTATAATGATTGACTCTTCAATCATCCTTTTAGTTATTCGCTTCATTTATAACAAAGGTACGCCTTGGATTCGGATAAATCCTTATAAGTTTGGAAATTTGGGTTTGTGTAACCTTTACCACATTATCAAATTTTCTCAACCAAACACAAAAATGTATCCCTAGTTTTCCTCGAGAACTCTATGGATGTTCTTGTAAGCTATCCAATGACACTCATCTGGATTGATTTGTTATGGGCTTGTCATGCTCCTAGCATACAATTTATTTAGGTACGTGTATGTAATGGCATACATGATTGGTCTCATGTGATCAACGACTCTTAGGTTTAGTGGATGACTATGACCCTTTCATAGTGATCCCACTTTCATCAATATGAACAACCTATTTAACTTGTCGAAAAGATTAAGGATCTTATCGATATAACATAATTTTTAAATGCCAAGCTAAAATCTTCTATTCCACAATAGATTTTGATTTTAGTATACATGTTGCCCTCTGTAACACCCCACGTTCGTTGAAGAGGTCCATTGATAAGCTTAAATGACTAGTGCTTAAAGGGTTTGAAAGTACTACTCATATCATCAAAGTGCACTTTCTTTTCTGGTCATCCATGCAAAAGAACTCAAAAGTTAAGCGTGCTTGACTGAGAGTAGTCTTAGGATGGGTGACCTCCTGGGAAGGTTCCCGGGATGTGCATGAGTGGAGGACAAAATGCGCTGGAAAGGACCCGTGTTGATCTGTGGGCCATGTACACAGCCTGGAGAGCTATCATGAGTGACCGCTCCCGACCCAAGGTTTGGGCCGGGGTGTTACAAATGGTATAAGAGCAACCCTGCGACCGTGTGGTGAGCCTGTGGTGGGAGTACCCGGGTCACCCACCTAGCGGGGGAGGATTCTGGGTTAGCGGTTATGCTCCCAGGCGCAACGAGGACGTTGCGTTCTTCAAGTGGGGGTGATTGTAACACCCCACATTTGTTGAAGAGGTCCATTGATAAGCTTAAATGACTAGTGCTTAAAGGGATTGTAAGTACTACTCATATCAACAAAGTGCACTTTCTTTTCTGGTCATCCATGCAAAAGAACTCAAAAGTTAAGCGTGCTTGACTGAGAGTAGTCTTAGGATGGCTGACCTCCTGGGAAGGTTCGGGATGTGCATGAGTGAGGACAAAATGCGCTGGAAAGGACCCGTGTTGATCTGTGGGCCATGTACACAGCCTGGAGAGCTATCATGAGTGACCGCTCCCGACCCAAGGTTTGGGCCGGGGTGTTACATTAAGGGTTTGGTATTGATTCCATACCCATATCATTGGATAATGTCAAGTATGGCACGACCCCAAAAGTGAGGAGTCAAATAACAAAAAAATTAAAGTACTAGCAGATATCCTACATTATGGACTCAATAATTTATGAGGAAATCTTAAGATACGTAAACTGAATATCACCACCTAGCCACCAACCTGGCTTCAGACCCAGAAACACATCTTAGTCTTTCGCGTAGTCTTTCTTTAGCAAGCAGTACATGGCCTGGAAGCCTGTCATTTGCATAGTACCTTCTACTTAAGTCCTGCACAGTTTCTCTATTGTTAATATCTTGTGAAGACGACTCCCCAACACACTCTGTCTGCTGTGGCTTAGTCTTCTCCATGTGAAGAGTGACAATAAGAAACAACAAAGAAAAAACACATGGAAGCTATAAATTCTTACATATAAATAATGTACCCATCAGCAGTCATACAAAGAAACATTCAATACATTCAATACCTTAACATTCAATACCTTAATTCTTACATATAATCAGTAATAATCAAGGGGGTTTTATCAGGGGGGGAAGTATAGTGGAAAATATCTTAATTTGTCAGGATATTGTGAGAGCCTATAATAGCAAGGTTGTTTCTCCTAGATTTATGCTTAAAGTGGACCTCGAGAAGGCATATGACTTTTTCTGTTGGGATTTCCTCTATCAAATGATGAAGGCTCTTCTTATTCCAAACCAATTCATTGATCTTATTAAGGAATGTGTAACCTTTGCTTCCTATTCTTTAATGCTTAATGGTGATATGTTTGGAATGTTTAAAGGGAAAAAAGGGCTCAGACAAGGAGATCCTTTATCTCCACTGCTGTTCACTATTGCCATGGAATATTTATCCAGGATTTTGATGTACACTAGTGATCACATGCCATTCAAGTATCATCCCATGTGTGCTCCTCTCAAACTGTCTCATCTTATGTTTGCTGATGATCTGCTCCTGTTTTGTAAAGGGGATACTGCTTCTATTATGACTATGTTGAGATCTTTCTCTACTTTTTCCAAAGCCTCAGGTCTTCTGATGAATGGTACTAAGACGAATGCATACTTTAATGGGGGGACTGGAACTGTGAAGATGGACATCCTGCAAGTTTCTGGGTTCAAGGAAGGGAAACTTTCCTTTAACTATCTAGGTTTATCCATCACAGCTGGTAGAATGACCAAGTAGGATTGCCAGGTTATGATTGAAAAGGTTATGGCTAGAATTAGGAGTTATGGTGTCAGGTTCCTATCTTATGTAGGGAGACTAGTACTAGTTAACTCTGTTCTTACTTCTCTTTATAATTATTGGGCTAATATTGTCATAACTCCTAAAGGAAGGAGTTATAAGGAAGATTGATACTTTATGCAGGAATTGGGATGGGAAAGCTGATTATATGATGGCTTCTCTTGTTAGTTGGGAAAAGGTTTGCCTTCCAAAGAATGAAGGAGGACTTGGCATAAGAAATAGCATAGTCTGGAATACTGCTGCAATTGGCAAACTGGTCTGGTGGATTTATACCAAACCAGATAGTCTGTGGGTCAAATGGGTTCATCAGGTCTATTTAAAAGGTAATCCCTTCTCTTCTTATAACCCTACTGCTGATATAAGTATTGGTTGGAAGTCTATTTGTAGAGTTAGAGATGCTTTGGCTGTTGGGTACTGCTCTGATCAGTGGATAGCAAATGCTAACGAGTATGCAGTTAGTAATGGCTATGAGTTGTTGAGGAACAAAGTTCAGGAAGTGGCATGGGCAACATATGTCTGGAATGATTGGTGTAGCCCTAAGCATCAGCTTATAGGTTGGCTCATGAAGAGGGAGGCTCTCCAAGTGAAAGCAAAGCTGTTTGATATTGGGTATTGTACAGATGATGTGTGTCTGCCAGGAAAAGTCATGCTCATTTGTTTCAGGAATGCCCATACAGTTAGTTTGCAGTTATTGCAAAGGATGGCAAACATGTGTCATGTTCAAATCCCTAATCATCATATATTGGAGTGGATTTATCAAACCCAGGGGTCGATGGTTCAGAAATGTGTTCTTGGATGTGCATTTATGGCCATCTTCTACGCCATATGGATGCAAAGAAATAGAGCAAGGATAGAATGGAGCCTACAAATGCCAAATGTTGTGCTGGAATGTACACGGAGAGTAGTGAAGAGTCGAAACCAAGCGAAGCTCAATCAACTTAAAGTTAGAAGGGAAGTAGATTGGATTAATAGTTTAATGTTGATGAAATTGTGATGTATTTCTTTAAGAATGTTTTTTGATCAAAACAATCCTGATTGTAATATTTGATATGTTTTAATAGATTCTTACATTTCACCAAAAAAAAAAGAAACATTAAATACAAAATGAGCAAGAGTTGAAAGAAGATACATGTGAAGTTTAATAGAGATAAGAAGTACGCAGTATTTGATTATATATTAGCACAATGCTCTCTATCAAGCTAATGAGGAAACTCTCTCGACAAAGTTCACAGAAAGTGGATTACACTCTCAAGCTATCGTCCACTTAGGCCGGGACAGACCTATCTCTAATCATTGATATATGTGCCTAAAGATATTCCTCAATGGGTTTATTACGCATTTACGTGTGCTTTTAAAGATATTCAATGAACTTACTATGTTACGAAACGCTTATAATTCTCAGAGTAATCTAACCTATCATAGAACAGATACGAGTATGTGCTTATAAAACAGATGGACTGTTAACACTTTAACAGTGGTTGGTCGACAAAAAAAAAACTACGGGGTCCATTATTTTTTTTGGGTTTTTCTATGCAGTAATTTTCTATTTTTTCAAGATCCACATGGTCTCCCTCTTTTTTTTGAAACAATAGTAGTGTCTTTCCTTGACTCTATTAGTGACAGTTAACCCTGACTTCGCGACCTTTGTCGGCTATATCATATTTTCATCACAATGATCCCAAAATGTTCGTGCTTCCATCTTTCGATCAATCACTGTCTCCCAATTGTCGTGTCGGCCGGAGAGATCAACGAAGGCGGGTTCTAGAGGACCATACGGTGTGGATTGGGTGAGGGAGAGGGATTGTTGGAGAGTTTTGGCAGATATTTTGAGATTAATTTCGTTAGAGCACTGACTTGTAAAGAAGGGAGTGTATGGCTGGTTGTGGGGTTCGAAACGAATCTTATGGTCCAGGGATTTTCATAGTGGCTGGTTGGTGGATAGGATGGCGGTGATGCAATAATAGAATAAACTAGAAAGGATTAGTTGAGGGTCGAGTGAATGTGATAACACAAGGAGATGGTAAAATGTGTTAAACGTAAATTAGTCATAATCTTCTGATAATATTGTTTTAGAAATAGTTTGGGAATAGAAACTAATTTACACATGTTTGGGCCAAACAGTTCATTTTATACACAGGTTGTTCCTAAGAAAATTTAACCCAAAAGAAAATCCACCTTACGCCCAATGGACGTTCGATTTGCAACTTTGCATTACCCAATTAAAAATACAGCTTCCCACAAAGTTTGGTGATGAAGAAGTAAGTCATACATACATTAATAAACAAGAATAATTTTTGTCCTAGAAATTATAGAGATGGAGGTTTACTAAGAGGGGAAGAGGACACGGTGGCTATAACTAATTGGAACGGTATAAATGCTCCTGAAGAAAGTGAAAAGAGAAGCCTCATATCACAAGGAGAACTTCTATTTCTAAGCAGTTTGAGAGCTTTTTGGGGTCTTGACAAACTTAATTTTAGAATCACCGGCTTAGCTTGATCTCGGTTATTGCACTTCAAATGTGGCCCCTAAACCATACTAACTCAAGATATAGGTTGATCACATTGTGTAGATGCAGCCGATTTTCGGCTACTCCTACTTAGCCCAATTTTGGCAAATATGACGAATGATGATTGACTCAAATTTATAAAATATGATGAGTTATGCATGCAGTTAGAATCTGAAATTCATTTTGTTTTTCTGGTGTTAAG
Source organism: Heliosperma pusillum (assembly GCA_022085475.1). Classification (NCBI taxonomy): domain Eukaryota; kingdom Viridiplantae; phylum Streptophyta; class Magnoliopsida; order Caryophyllales; family Caryophyllaceae; genus Heliosperma; species Heliosperma pusillum. Next base: position 4,467 of record JAIUZE010070602.1, on the reverse strand, counting down.
GACCTCAATTTTAAATGTTTAGTTAAGCTTAGACTCTATTGAACAGTCGATTTAGTTATATCAAATTTTTGCTGGGAAAAAAGGATATGCCATCTACACCTTTTTGCTGAAAGCATAATTGAGAAAGAATTTCTAAGAAATAATGAAATAAAGGATCTCCCATCTTCATTGACTGATGGTCATGCACGCAGTCATCGAATGTAATAAGGGAGCAGTGATGGTATAATGTAAGGTTGAACATGACGGTTACTCAGACTGTGGTGTTTGAAGAATGAAGCAGTTTTTCTAGGACATTTACCGGGAGTCCCTCTATCCTAAAATGACTATTACAATACAAAGGAAGTACTACTATTAAGCGGCTGAGCTAGATGGATAGCCATGTTATTAACATCAGATATCTTCAGCTAGGACAAACTTGATCAAATCCGAAGATTTGCATGTCAACAAAACAGAAGTAAGCGATGCTATTCGTGGTGGGACATTTAATATTTGAGGCAGAAGTGTCCCAAGGGTGAAGTAAACTGAAGGAAAGTAGAGATATTGGAGCATGGGGCATAGTTATCAGAGTTATGGCGGTCGGCAATTGGCTACCTACTTGACTATGTAGAGTGCCCAATCTGGATGACAACTCAAATTTGAATGTTTCCTTAACATTGACATTATTATATAAAATTCAGAAGCCTAATTCAGCTTATTAATTCTAAGACAAGTTGTTGTATGAGATGAGCATATCCGTCTTAAAAAAAAAACATGTCAAATAGGATAGATGAGACAAAAGCAGAATGGATAGCTTTGTCCTATTTATTCTAAGTTGAGTGATATTTGAGCCGTTTTAATATGTATATATGTCCGTCTACTGTAATTCTAAATTCAAGTGGGGTGATAGTTGAAATTGCAATCGACAAAACAGCGAAAGCCCGTAAACAGCAGGATATAGAAAGAGAAAGATAGGGAAAAGAGTACCGGAAGAGGGGAGAGAAATGAAGGGAGACGACGGTAATGGCGGCGGTGATGGGATGGCGGAGTGGAAGACGAGGAGGAAGAGGAGGGTAATACGATGTCGGAAGATCGAGAAGATCGAGACCTTCGGCCATACAACACAGCGGAAGCTATCGGCATGCAATAGAGAGCCACCACAGAAGACAGAATTACAGATAATTGTTAGTCATACATATACACGTTAACTTCATCGGATGTTGACAAACATGGGTTCAACTTTAAAGTCCCAACTTGTTTTTTCTTTATGTAGTTATGTAGTTGAAACTATCTTATCTCACACAAATTGCTTTACACGCTAAATTCAGTGGAATATCCTAAGCACATCAGAATTAGTATTAAACTCCAACTAGTTTTAAACTCGTTCAAAAAAATGCACGGATAGTAATAACAACGTTATCATTAGTTACTCGTACATGAGTATATACATGTGAAATTTGCACGGTTTTATTTTTTAAAAAGGACAAAAAAAAAGTGCACACTTAGGCTCTGCTCTTTCCAACTTAATTTCTGGTCATTTCAGTTCAGTTCAGCTCTATTCAGCTCAGTTCAACTCAGTTCAGTTCAGTTCAGCTCCGTTCAGTTCAGTTCAGCTCTATTCAGTTCAGTTCAGCTCAGCTTCAAACAGTTCAGTTCAGCTCCATTAAATTCAGCTCACTTCAGTTCTACTCATCATAAACTTAAAACTTTCTATTAATATTAATATTAGTTATTATTATTATTTTACTATTATTATTATTATTAATTAAATAATACTCCCTCCATCTCATAATTATCCTTCATTATAACTTTGACCATGAATAAGTTTTGAAATGTAAAAACTTAGATGTTATAATAAAAAACATTTACATTCATCATAAAAAAAATTTGGAAACATATTTTTTAAATGAAAAAAAAATTCAATATAAATGAAGAGAAATCAATTCAAAGTGTCGTCTTGAAAGCTACGCAATAAAAAATACGAAAATTATTATGAACTGGAGGGGAATATTCTATTAATAGCAACTATTATCAATATTATTAATATTACTATCATTATTATTATAATTATAATTACTATTATTATTATTATTATAGGATTCCATTCCTATACATAAGCGTCTGGCCCTATTTTATCAAGCTCAAAGCACAATTTAAAAGAATTTTACTACTACTACTAGTATTATTGTTATTACTACTATTATTATTATTATCACTAATTATTATCACTAATTATTATTGTTATTATAATGAATGTTATGACTATCAAAATCAATCATATTAATATTAATACTATTATTACTATTTACTAATATTATTACTAAGACTAATGATAACAACTAATAATATTTATCATTATCATTATCATTACCATTATGGTTTTGATAACAACTAATAATCATAATTATTATTATTTTTGTTATTATTATATTTATTATTATTATTATTATTATAATTATTTTTTTTTTATTATTTTTTTATATTATTATAAGATGTGCGCAGCTTTCATTAAAATAAAATATAAAGTTTACAAGAAGTTGGTGGGGAGCCGAGAGACAATCTGGGCCCCCACCCCCTTAGCTATAGAGAAACTAAGCCTAGTAAAGATATAAGCGGCCACCCGAGCCCCAGCATCCTGAGATATCGAGAACTTCTGGATCCGCTTAAGCAAGTCAACAGCATCCGAGCCCAGCTGTCCAAGCGAAGAGAAAGAGAAGGGTAGGAAACCATAGCCACCAGTCGCGCATAAATCCCTATACTTAGCACATTTGCGCTGAGCAGCATCAGCAACAACCCGTCCTGGCACAAAATCAGACATCCCAGTCTGAGTCAAGGGGGAAGACCCTGTCAAATCAACACACACATCACGCCCTCTGCCCCACGAATAAAGTAGCAAATCCGCAGGTCGAAGAGATCCGCCATGCCCGTCAACCAAACCGATATCAACATCCTTGCCCGAAGAAATATCAGACCTATAGCATATGTCGAATAAGGTGTCACGAACGAGGTTATGCCGATGCTTAACCCCCACAGTACCAGTACAAGAAACAGCGTGGTCCCCATACACATCATCAGCAAAAACCCGAGAGCAAGCAGGACAAGGCCTAGATACCGTGAATAACGGGACACCAAGGCGATACCCCAGCACACTACGGTAAGTCCTCCGGTTCATAGTCTAACCCAACCCAGAGATAGGAACCGCGCGCAACCAATCAGAGGCGTGGGCACCCTGCTGAGACTTCCATAACGCAAGCTGGCGCGGTGTCAAAGAGAATACAGATTCTGAAGTAGCAGCAATCCTTGCAAAATATATATCTGCCAGTTTCTTCATAAGTTTAGGGGCAGCGATTTCACTAGGATCACGTAAAAAGGAAGAACATGTAGCCTCAGAGAACACCCACAAGGCATCGTCGAAAGTACGACCAGAATCCACAATACATGAAAACCGAAGTAGCTTAGCCTGCAAATCAGCAGACTGCAAACGGGACGCTAGAAAAGCATAATGAAAAACATCCCCGGCAGCATAAACACCGAGCCCACCAAGATGAAAAGGGAAAGTGGCAAGGCGCCACTGCCAATCCCCAAAACCAGGCCCAGGCGCGGTGACAATACGTTCCAAGCTAGAACGAAGTGCTGCATCAAAACGAAGATGGACAGACCCAAAGATCCCCGGGGAACATGTACGGAGGGTAAAGTAGAGCTTAGATATACCCGTACAAGCTCTAAGAAGAAGCAACTCACATTGCGGGTCCTCAATCCTAGCAACTAAATCCATCAGCTCGATGGTCTTAGCCACTCTCTTCGCCACAAGCTCACTGCCAAAACTAGAGCAAGTACTGACAGGCCCACCCAAAACAGAAACACCACGCAAAGGCCGGGCAATGGAAGGAGGGAAAACACCAGGGAGTCGACTCCGGGGATCCTAAGTAGGCCAAAAAACCTCAGTCTTAGCGACATTAAGATGGAGACCAAACTGAGGGCCATCTGCCATAATCAAATCTAAAACCTTCCCCACCTCCAAAGTATCCCCTACAATGGTGTCATCATCTAAGTACCAAGCCTGCACACTCAAATCAAAAGAGTCTCGTATCTTGCACACCAAGGGATGCAAAACCAAAGCGAAAAGCAAGGGTCCCAAAGGATCACCCTGCTGGACTCCCTGACAAGACCACAGACAATGTTCCCCATAAAAAAGGCGGGCGGGACTAGAGTAACAGAACTCCACCCAACGGGAAAGAATCGGGCAACGACGGCGAACTTTCAGAAGCATGGTAACACGATCAACAAGGTTGAAAGCATTCTGGAAATCAACCAGCAATATAGAAAGCCCCACATCCCCACCACGAGTCTCAATGAACCGATTCAAGGCATGCAAGACAGCCTCTCCTCCACCGGACACCCCAACTCCAAACTGAAGACCAGCAAAATAAGAACACAAAGAAGGACCAACCAAACAAGCACCTACCTTAGAAACAAGACGTCTCTAGACGG